>OX422207.1:665017835-665187464 GCA_949130495.1 Sambucus nigra
GAAGTCGAATTTGGTTTTCGGGTTCATCCACTCCCGCATCCATCAAGAGCTCCGTAATGAAACGGGCATATGGGAGTGCCACCTTGCCGGTTTCGTCATAGGCGGCATTGAGGATATCCGCGTAGAAGACTTGGGCAAGGTTGATGGTGCTCTCGGGGTCCAAGAAATAGTAGAGGAAATTGGCGTGATGGGACCGGACCACCGAGTCATTGGTGGTTTGGTGGATGGCACCACAAATAATGATGTGAGTGAAGCGGACCGTGGCGGCCAATCCACCAATGGGGAAGGATTCGCGTGTCCATTCCGCCCCGGGTGCCATGCGGGCAACGCATTCGTCTTTTGTGTGTGGGGCACCATTGTTTGGGTATTGGAAGGGCACGGGGAGGATCACCCCTTTGGCACGTATTTTGCGTGCAATAAGAGCTGCCGAGAAGGGAATAGTGATACCGTCGAGATAAGCCTCGTGAAGTGTGGAAGACTTGCGAACCAAGGTCGCATAGAATTGATGAATGGCGGTATCAAAAACGTTATTGCACGTCGGGGCGAGGAAAGAGCACCACCCACGGCGGTCAAAAAGGGCGGTGACTTCGCCCGGAAGGGTGTCCCAATCCACGAAACGCTCGATGTGAATGGCGCGCGTGGAGGAGAAGTAGATCTCGGACCAATGGCGTTCTTGGACGCATCGGAATACCCCCCTGCCCGGGTCATCAAGTATGGTGGTCTCATCATATTTCCTTGGGTGGGGAGCGGGGCGGCGCGGCATTTTGATGGAAAAGAGGGAGAGAGAGGGAGAAATTATGGGAGAAAATATGGGAGAGAAGAGAGTGAGGGAGAATGTTTTGGTGTGGAAAATGGAGGAGGGGTGGGGTGTATTTATAGGTGTGAAGGGGTGTGTTTTTGGTGGGAAATATGAAAGGTTGGGAAGGAGAGGGTGGAGGGAGTGAATTGGGATGAATTTGGGAAGGAGGGAAGGATTTGGAGGGAAGAAAAATGAAGGGGGAAGAAGGGGGAAAGAATGGAGGGAAAGGGAATGAATTTGGAGAAGAAGGGGAGAAGAACCTGACAGGTAAATGCGAACCGGTTCGGGGGTACAGCGAACCAGTTCGCCCCTCCGAACCGGTTCGGAGGTACAGCGAACCGGTTCGGGGGTACCAGGCTGGTCCAATCGCTGAAATTCACTCTTCTCTCTATTTCTAAGTGCTCTCTCATCCCCTAACTTGTGCATAATGCCTCTAAAAACCTTCTAGACCCTCGGGCTCTCAAAAACTTCCTCGAATACGACCTCGAAAAGCGTACTAGCACCCTCGAAAAACGTGCTAACCTATCTCTCATGCAACGCAGGCTCCGGACTCCTAACTAACCTATTTACACACGACTATTTTACACACAAAATCACCCCATACGCGTCGGGGGTGCGACGACCTCACTTGCTTAGCTCAATTGACCCCGTAAACAGGGTCCGACAACCAAATCATGTCGACCTCATCCACAAACGCCTCTAGGTATGGCTTTAGGCATTGTCCATTTACCTTGAACGTGTTTTCCCCTTTTAAATCGTTTAGTTCAACAGCTCCATGGGGAAAAACGTTCTTTACGACGAACGGGCCAGACCATCGTGACCGCAGCTTGCCTGGAAAAAGGTGGAGCCGAGAGTTGTATAGAAGAACTTTTTGCCCGGGATGAAACTCTTTTCTTCGAATGATGCTATCATGAACAAGTTTCATCCTCTCCTTTGAAATTTTTCCGTTCTCATACGCATCATTGCGTAGTTCTTCTAACTCAATCAATTGTAGCTTACGGGCTTCACCGGCCTTGTCCAAGGCATAGTTCAATTGCTTAATTGCCCAATATGCTTTGTGTTCGAGTTCAACAGGGAGATGACAAGGTTTTCCATACACAAAACGGAAAGGGGACATTCCAAGTTGATTTTTAAACGCGGTACGATAAGCCCAAAGTGCATCGGTCAATCTAAGGGACCAATCTTTCCGGGTAGGATTGACGGTCTTTTCAAGAATGTTCTTGATCTCCCAATTCGCTAGCTCGGCCTGCCCATTCGTTTGTGGGTGATATGTCGTCCCAACCTTGTGGACGACCTCATACTTTCTCATGAGCTTCCCAAATGGCCTATTGCAAAAGTGCGTGCCATTATCACTAATTATCGCTTTCGGTGCTCCGAAGCGAGAAAGTATGTGTTCCTGTAGAAACTTTATCACCACTTTGTTCTCATTAGTCCTAATAGCTATAGCTTCTACCCATTTAGAAACGTAGTCTACCGCGACTAAGATGTATAGGAAACCAAAGGATGGGGGGAAGGGACCCATGAAGTCAATACCCCAACAATCGAATATCTCAATGATGAGTATGGGGGTAAGGGGCATCATGTCGCGTCGAGAAATGGCTCCCATTCGTTGGCACCTATTACATGACTTGCACGCGTCATTTGCATCCCGGAAGATTGTGGGCCAATAGAGGCCGCATTGCAGAATTTTAGTGGCCGTCTTTTTTGCCGAGAAGTGGCCTCCACATGCTTCCAAATGACAAAACTGGATGACCTTTGGAATCTCGTCATCCGGTACACATCGTCAGATGATTTGGTCGGTGCAATATTTAAAAAGGAAGGGATCATCGTAAAAGAACATGCGCGACCAATTAAGAAACCTCTTCTTATCTTGCGGTGTCCAATCGGGAGGGACGGCTCCCGTGACTAGATAATTTACTATGTCCGCAAACCAGGGATAGGAAGAGGTGGCAAATAGTTGCTCATCCGGAAAGTGCTCGTCTATGGGTATGGGATCACTAGGTACGTCGGACGAGAGTCGAGATAAGTGGTCGGCCACGACGTTTTCTACTCCTTTCTTGTCTTTGATGGAGAGATTAAACTCTTGTAGGAGTAGGATCCACCTTATGAGGCGCGGCTTGGCGTCTTTCTTCGTAAGTAGATATTTTAAAGCCGCGTGGTCGGTGAAGACAGTGATAGGAGAACCAATAAGATATGATCTGAACTTATCAAGGGCAAAGACTACCGCTAGCAACTCCTTCTCCGTGGTAGAGTAGTTGAGTTGAGGTCCGACAAGGGTCCGTCTAGCGTAGTAGATGACATGAGCTTGCTTATCTTTACGTTGGCCCAAAACGGCCCCAATCGCGTAATCGCTTGCATCACACATAAGTTCGAACGGTAGGGACCAATCCGGAACTTACATGATGGGAGCGGACATGAGAATGTTCTTTAATTTATCAAAGGAGCTTTGGCATGCCTCGGTCCACTCAAACGGGTTATCCTTCATGAGAAGGTTACTTAAGGGTCTAGCGATGGCGCTAAAGTCCTTAATGAACCTTCGATAAAACCCGGCGTGACCCAAGAATGAGCGCACGTCTTTAAGCGATCTCGGTGGGGGAAGGTCAGCTATGACATCTATCTTAGCCCTATCAACTTCTATGCCCTTGGATGATACTATGTGACCAAGAACTATTCCCTCAGTGACCATGAAATGGCACTTCTCCCAATTCAGCACTAAGTTCTTGTCCACACACCGGGTAAGTACTTTTTCCAATTTTTCTAAACAATGATCGAAAGAGGTGCCAAAAACGCTGAAATCGTCCATGAACACCTCGAGTCCTCTCTCGACCATGTCGCTAAATAAGCTCAACATGCACCTTTGAAAGGTCGCGGGTGCATTACACAAGCCAAATGGCATACGTTTGTAGGCAAATGTACCAAAAGGGCAAGTGAACGTCGTCTTCTCTTGGTCAAGTACATCTACCTCAATTTGGTTATATCCGGAATAACCATCAAGGAAGCAATAGTAAGGGTGGCCCGCAACTCTCTCAAGCATTTGATCGATGAATGGCAAGGGGAAATGGTCTTTTCTTGTTCCCGCATTGAGTTTCCGGTAATCAATGCAAACACGCCAACCGGTGGTGGTGCTTTGGGGAACAAGTTCTCCCTTGGTATTCTCGATCACAGTCATACCCGACTTCTTCGGGACGACTTAAATAGGGCTCACCCATTTGCTATCCGAGATTGGGTAGATAATCCCGGCATCCAATAGTTTGATGATCTCGGTTCTCACAACTTCTTTCATATTGGGATTCAGTCTTCTTTGCATTTCTCTAGAGGGCTTGACATCCTCTTCGAGATGAATCTTGTGGGTGCAAATCAAAGGACTTATCCCCTTCAAATCAGCTATACACCAACTAAAAGCACCCTGGTGCTTCCTCAGAATTCTCATCAATTTGCCCTCCTGCCCTTCGTCTAGGCTAGAGGAGATAACAACAGGAAATGTCTCATCCTCTCCTAGGTAGGCATATTTGATATGGGAGGGGAGTTTCTTTAATTCTAGGGTTGGAAATTTTTCACTGGAGGGAGCCATATGTGTATCCCTCGGAGGTAGTTCCTCGAATCTAGAAACCCAATCAATCTCTCTCACGTCCTCGTCCGACGCACTCTCATCGAGTAATTCTCTCAACCTTCCAACATCCCTCTCGAAGTGGGTAAACGTCCCCTCACACTCATAGCTCGTCGCTAAACATGACTCTAAGGCGTCGCCACAAAAAGTTTCTTCGAAGTACTCTTCTACTACCTCATCTATGAGGCTCACCGCGTGAAGATCATCTTCCTCCCCTGCATTTTGGGCTATGTGGAAGATGTTGGTTTCCAGGGTCATGTTCCCAAAGGTGAGCTGCATTCGCCCATTTCTTGTGTTGATGATTGCATTAGCCGTAGCTAAGAAAGGGCGACGAAGGATGATGGGAACATGGTTGCTTGAGTTAAAGGAGGGCTCCGTGTCCCAAATGACAAAGTCTACCGGGAAGTAGAAAGTGTCCACTTGGACGATCACGTCCTCGACTATGCCTCGTGGAATCTTCACTGATCGATCCGCCAATTGGAGAGTGACCTTTGTGGGCTTAAGGTCGCCCAAGTCAAGTTGCCTATAAATGGAGTAAGGAAGTATGTTTACACTTGCTCCCAAGTCAAGTAAGGCTTTCTCAATTTTATTATCTCCAATGATGCATGATATGGTGGGTGCACCGGGATCTTTAAATTTAGGCGGGAGATCATTTAGCAGAATGGAACTCACGTTCTGAGCTAGAAAGACGTTCTTTTTAACTTTCATCCTCCTTTTTACCGTCAACAAATCTTTGATAACTTTGCCGTAGGCTGGAATTTGTTTGATGGCATCAAGGAAGGGTAGATTCAGCTTCACTTGCTTTAGAACGTCTAGCACTTCATCACGTGGAGTCCCTTTTTGAGTAGGAATCAATCTTCGAGGAAAAGGTGCTGCGGAGGGTGGTTTCACTACCACCTCAGGCTCACTAGTGTCTTCTTTATCACTCTCGTCCAAGGGGACATCTTCGGCCTCTTTCGTGCCGGGCGAAATCTCCTTGTCTTTTGTTGTGTTGTGTGGAGGAGGTGATAAATCAACGACTCTTCCACTACGAAGAGTGGTCACTGCTTGACATTGCTCCTGATGTTCAGTGGATGTGGAGCTAACACTAGTCTGACCTTGGGGAGGTCGTTGGCCTTGGGCAGGGAATTTGCCCTTCTCTTGAACACTCAACGAGGATTGTATCTTAGACAGATTTGCATTTAGGTCACCAATGAGACGATCATACTTGGCATTGGTTGCGGCCTGGCTTGCAATGAATTGATTCACAGTATCCTCGAGAGTTCTCCGCTGTGGCGGGATATAATTTCCATGATGTGGTGGTGCTTGCACATGTCCTTGCATGTGTGGAGCTTGTTGAAATTGTTGTGGAGGAGGAGGGGCAACATGCGAAGGAGGGTTCATTGCGGCGTGTTGTTGCCCGTAGCTAAAACTGGGATGGTTTTTCCACGAAGGGTTGTATGAATTTCCGTGCGGGGCACCGAAATTACCCTTAAAGCCTCCTATCCCACTAACTTGCTCTTGTAATATTACTTTGCAGGCGGGTATCGTCGGGCATTCCTCAGTTGAATGTCCCGCCTCACAAATCGCACACACCGTTACGATAGGATTTTTGATAGACCCAACTACCTCACATAAGTCTCGCAGTCCTTTCTCAATGGTGTCCAACCGACAGTCCGACATAGAATTCTTATCTACGTGGAATAGACCGGACGTCGACAGAGCGGTGGTAGATTGTCGATTTCGGTTTTGAGCGTTCGGATCAGAGGTATCCCAGGATTGGGTAGTCTCGGCGACATACCTCATGTGAAGATCAGCGTCATGGGCATCTAGATCGACAAATGGACCACTTCCCATGGTTTCAACAAGCTGTTTAGAGTTAAGATTCAACCCATTATAAATAAAGGAGATGATTTGCGATGGATCGAATCCATGATGGGGGCATGAAGCCACTAACTCGTTGAAACGTTCATAACATCGATGGAATGGCTCATTTTCTTGTTGCCTGAATGCTTGAATTTGAGCCTTTATAGAGATTGTTCGATGTGTTGGGAAGAATTTCTTGAGAAATTTAGACTGTAGCTCATTCCAGGATGGAATCGAGCTTGGAGGTAAAGACCATAGCCAAGCTTTAGCTTTATCTTTAAGCGAGAAGGGGAAGAGTTTGAGGCGGATTACCTCTTGTGTGCAGGTTTGATCATTGAGAGTATCACACACGTCCTCAAATTCCCTTATGTGGAGGTATGGTTTTTCAGAATCCATACCGTGGTAATGTGGTAGCGTCTGGATCATCCCATTTTTGAAACGAAACTGCCCGGCATTATACGGGAGTATAATGCATCCCGGAGTGATAGTGCGCTCGGGATATAAAAATTCTCTCAACGGGCGGTACGGGGGCTCATCCTCACCGGTAGTTGCATTACTGTGCTGCGACATCTCTCTTTCACTCGACGATTC
Organism: Sambucus nigra; assembly: GCA_949130495.1. Classification (NCBI taxonomy): domain Eukaryota; kingdom Viridiplantae; phylum Streptophyta; class Magnoliopsida; order Dipsacales; family Adoxaceae; genus Sambucus; species Sambucus nigra. Next base: position 665,024,678 of record OX422207.1, read on the forward strand.
GGCGTTCTCACTCGGTGTGCACGACGTGTGTCCTATGAAGGAGAAGGGAGTGTTGCTAGAAATTGAATGTGACGGTGTGGGAGGTGGGATCCAGAACTGTGGGGCTTGTGGAGTGTGGGGACTATCAGGATTATACTCAACAAGTGGATTTTCGTGAATGCTGGTTGGAGTATTATGGGGTGTGGGAGTGGTTTCATAATTTTGCATTAAAGCTTAGGAGAGATGATGATTGTGAATCTTTTTGAAATTTTTTATTTATTTATTTATTTTTTTTTTTTTGGATTTTTGAATTTTTGGTCAACGCTTTGGATTAACTCGATCTAATCCTAAGTCTACCTAAATCCCCGGCAACGGCGCCAAAAACTTGACACGACTCAGAATGTGTCTCTAAAGTGTGTGCTCTCTAGGCTCAAGTGCAAGCCTATCGTTCAAGTAATAATCCGACAAGTCGGGTATCGATCCTCAGGGAAAAAGGACAACGGAGTTGTGACGACGGGATAAGATTGAGGAATCCTAGCGATGACTCTAAGAAGAAAAAAAAAAGATTGATTTGGCTTTTTCGGATTGGTTAAACTAAATGCAATTATGGAATTATGATGAAATATGCAACTAACTAAATTATCTAGATTAAGAATGAAGGATTAAATTGAAACTTTTAACTAGATGATGAGAAAACAGGATGGGAATACAATCCCCCAACCCTAGTGTAATGCAGTGACAACGTTGATCATAAATTTGTCCGATTAATTCAAACCCGGAATTTAGTACTCCCAAGCATTATGTATACGAGGTTCAAGCCCGCGTCATACCTAATCTGAGGATGAGTAAATCGGTATCGCGGTAATTACACTCAAATTGTACTCTAAATCATCACGAGTACCCATAGGCAAACGAGATATAAAGATCTACAATTCTTATGAAATTACGCGATACGATTTAAATTAATCATTAAATTCAGCGGATCGACGTTATACACATGCACTAACACATCAGGTTGGGTTCATGCATCCCAACCTTGAAAAACCTAGCCGGACATGTTAAATGGACTAATGCATGAAATAATGACGTTGCATGTGTAGGAATTCATGATGAAACTGACTAGAAACATGTAACTACGTATTATGAATGCGAACACAAGTTGAATCTAATGAGAAAGCAAAGCATGCAAGAACAATAATAAAGAACAAGACTTTTGAATTAAAACTTGCAAAAACAAACCCGAAACAATGAATTCTTGAAGTAATTTATGCCCTTGATGTTCCTAGATGTTCCTCCCTTTTTATCTATCAAAAACTCTCTGAAAATAGCCCTAAAAGCTGCTCTTAGGTTAATGCCTACGTTCCCCACAAGTTTTGGAGTATATTAAACCTAATAGGAGACTTGGAGATAAATCAGAATAAAATACAAAATTCGCGTGTCAGGTACAGCGAACCGGTTCGGAGGTACATCGAACCGGTTCGCCCCTCCGAACCGGTTCGGGGTGGGGTTCGCATGTACCAGCCTGGACTTGCTCTCTACACTTAGATTTTTTTCTGGATTTTCTCTTCTTTTCTTCGATTTTTCTTCAACTTCAACTGAGCATAACTTTTCAACCGTAGCTCGGATTTGGGTGCCGTTTCTTCCAGTGTTCTCGTTGTTTCGAGCTCTTCAACTTCCCAGTTGACTTCTTCTTCCGGATCGGGCTACAAAATTACCGACATGCCCTTGAACTTGCCTTCTTAGCTTTTCTTGCACAGTCTTGTTTCCTCCTTTGCACTGCTTGCATAATTGACCTATAAAACCAATAGGAGAAGCACGAAACACGCAATATTCGCCAAGAAGGTTAGAAGAATAAAAGTGAATCAAATCCGTATATGTTACATCATTCGGGTTCACAAAAGTACTGAAATTAGGGGGATAAATATACAATATTTATGCCCAATCAATACACATATAGTAGAAGGAGGTGAGGAGAAGAGGATTCACACCAGAATATAAGTGGTTCAGCCAATTAGGCCTACATCCACTGTGCAAGTGTATGATATGTATCACTGTATGAGGGCTCTAATAGTCATAGTTACAATCTCTCAAGCTTTCTCTCTCTATTGTGTGTTTAGACAGAGTTTCAGCTAGGGTTGCTCATTTTGGATCCTTTGCAAGGTAGAGGATGACCTCTATATATAGTACCCGGGGGGTGTAATGTACCCCCTATGCATGCAATGAGCATGTGTGTGTTGATTTAGCCAATCTGATGAAGACATCTGTCACTGTCACATGTAGATAATGAGAATGAAATATTCCCTCCACGTGAGGGGAATGATTTGTTATAACTGATTTGTGTACACATGTTCCCAACCACATATATGCGCATACGAGCTCAGCTATCTGTGATTGGTCCTAACCTCGGCCTTGAAGAGGACGAGGTTGGTGTGGTAGGGAAACTGCTTGATCAGTGGTGACCTTAGCTTACCAGTAGAGCCGAGGTAAGGCATGCGGGACTGCAACGTCGACTTGGGCCGAGGTAATAGTGGAGTGGTAGGAACGTCGACTGATTCATAGCTGAGGCTGGTTATGATAGTGGGATTGTTCTTGTAACCTCGGCCTGCACCTAGACGAGGTTGTCATACTTGGGTGGCCTGTTGAATAACCCCCCATGGATCATGAAGACCTCTCTTGCCGAGGTAGCTAGTAACGTTCGCCATGGCCGACCTTTTTGGGACGAGACCGCTGGTTGTTGATCTTTGAGGCTGAGTTCGAGGCTGAGCTGTTGTATGAGAGTTATGAGGCTGAGGCCAACGTCTTCTGTTCTGACCCTTATCTGGACGACCCTGCCAATGATTAAGCCATGGATGGCCCTGTTGAGGCCGACCCTACTAAGGTTGAGCCTTATCTAGATGACCCTGCCAATGATTAAGCCATGTCCGACCCTGTTGAGGCCGACCTTGTTGAGGCCTACCCTACTGAGGCCGACCCTTATCTGGATGACCCTGCCAATGATTAAGTCGTGGCCGACCCTGTGGAGTCAGACCCTGTAGAGGCCGACCTTGTTAAGGCCGATCCTACTGGGGCCGACCTTTATCTGGACGACCCTACCAATGATTAAGCCATGGCCGACCCTGTTGAGGCTGACCCTATTGAGGCCGACCTTATTGAGGCCGACCCTACTGAGGCCGACCTTTATTTGGATGACCCTGCTAATGATTAAGCCGTGGCCGACCCTGTTGAGGCCGACCCTATTGAGGTCGACCATGTTGAGGCTGACCCTTATCTGGATGACCCTACTGAGGATTAAGTCGTGGCCAACCCTGTTGAGGCTGGCCCTAGAGAGATCGATCCTTATCTGGATAACCCTGCTAAGGATATGTGAGGCTATTATGAGATGTGATGCCCGTCGTCCTAAGAGACAAGGGTACATTTTGCTCATATCAATAAGCTATCACACAAAGAACAAACAACACCAGGTATATGATAAAAAAACCAACCTATGGATATAAAACCTTTGTGTGACCTAACATCTCATTAAGTTTGAAAAGTTCATTTTACACAACATAACTACATGAATCGATGAAGTGAACTTGTAAGAATTTACTTATGAATGTTACGACTCTCCCCAATTTAGTGATAAATTCGAGTGAACTCTATCTCTCAAACACGAAACTCCATTCTCTACCATATATCCACACCATGCTCCAATTCTCTATATCTAGAACACCTCCACTTTTTATCTCAGAGTATGGATCAAGTGATTGATTGGGAATTTAAATGTAAACCAGGATAAATATGGATAAACCCTTTTAAATCATCTCTCAAATGTAGATCTCAAAATCTAATAAACTCTTAAAAAGGATTTTAAAATTTAAATTAGAGAGAGGAAGTAAAGGTCTCAAACAAAAAAAAACTCTTCAAAAGTTATATTTTGAAATAAGGGAAAAGAGTTGTAAAGATTTGGATGGAAACTAGTCTATTTATAGTAAATTTTGAAAATCGAGGTTTAGACACGACATTTTATGACCCCCTAAGAACCTCCTTAGGTCCCAAGAACTTCCTCTTTCATCATAAAACCTAGATCATACTCTGAATACTGACTTGGAGGCCACCGCATGATCTTAAGCCTCGCTTGACTATTGATAAACTCTCTCACCTAAGTGACAACTTATTGGATCTTTGAAGGGCTCCGAATCCCCTTCCAATAGTCCACCTCGTGCGTGAATCGTCCTTATGGTTTAGACGAATGGAACATTTCACCCTTGTCCAAGAAACCGTTGAGCGCTTCCAAGTCCCGTTTGACCACAATAAACTCACAAACCGCGGATTGGCCTAATGGATTCTTAAAGGGTTGTGAATACCATTTCCAACGATTCACCCCATGCGTGATTCTGACTCACAGATTGCATTTTATAGCCATTTTTTTGAAAAATTTGCCTAAAACTGCCGAATGTCAAACCCTTTTTCCCTGCCTATCGATAGTGTTTCTGAGGTTGCCTGAGGATAGGGAGGTCAAGGACAATGCCAATCGGCACTCCCTTGACCCTATATAAGGAGAGCATGAGCTCACTTCAAAAGGCACCTCAGAAACATCCCTCTCAGTGATCTCAACAATATTCTCTCAAAGTCTCAGTGGTTTCCATATTGAAACGTCTCCCCCATATTCTATTTCCATCCTTTCCTTACCTAATTTGGCAAATTCACTTCCTTCTCCTCCTACCACCTTCATCCACTTACAAGAGCAGTCCTTCAAAAATTAAGATCAACTTTGAACTTCAAAAGAAGGTCCAAATCTTTCACTATCTCTTTATATTCTCGTATTTTTGCATTAGTTACTTAATTCTCATTTTTAGCATTTCATTTTATTATATCTCACCTATTAATATCCAACTCTTTTATTAATAGTATTGCACATACTATATTTTCTATAAAAAAAAAACCAAAATAAGAAAAAGAGGGTTTGCTTGTAAATTCCAAATGAGGATTTCTCACTATATTTTCTCACACTAAAATATCCTTTTTCCGCACACACACACATAAAAGAAAAAACCCTCGGTTGGATTTATGGGATAAACCCCACCCTGTGTTATATGCGAACTACGTGGACTTTGATGCCTTTTAGGCTATGTAGGCGTCTCGGATAAAATTCGAGAATCGAATCCTCTTTTCTAATTTTTTGTTCATATATTACTTTCATATATTATATTTGTGATTCATGTTTACGTTTTGTCTAACGTATACCATCATTCTTTTATAGACAACCGGTGACATGACGAACGCATACATTATATTTTGATTACTATTTTGGGAATACTCCTAAGGATGATCTCACTTCTCCTTTATCCGTGATGCGAGTCGAGTAATTTCACTCTCCATTTATATAAATACACACACACTTAACGGAGTTATTTAGGAGAAGAATAACACATGCCCATGAGAGATCGAAAGGGCGGGATGGGTGCCTAACACGTTCCCTTCCGTAACTTAGTCCCTGAATCCTTGAACTAACTGGTTTCGCAAGCATCAGTATTCCTTTGATGGCATTATCTCAAGGCGACAACATTTCTTTTTCTTGTTTTATGCAAAATAGGCTGGCGACTCTATCTCTACACATCACCCAGTTGATGACGACCGAAGCGCCCCGAGGAAGGGCATGAACCCCCCGCGTTTGTGCACGTCAACCAGGAGAGGGATGACCACAGTGTCGGCTTTGCTGGGGAATGATCTATCATAAGAGGACTAGACTCTATTTTTACATGGGTGTTATTATTGTATGCATGTGTGCGTATGCACCTACCTATATGTTCCCTTTTTCCTCTAATACTTCTTGTATATATCTACCTCATGTTTATATCACTTCTCATATACTTTTAAAGTCATACACTTGTAAATACCCTCTATGTACACCTCACACTACTTACACTTGTATATAGGACTACCTATACCCACATACCTTACACACCACTTAGAATATCCAAGCTTAGGCTTCACTAGAACACACCCTCACTTTTCACTCTTGCACATATCCATGCTCACTTGCATATATCACACGCCACTTGTAGTTGATCCATGCTTAGTCTCACTACCACACACTCAGTTGTATATATTAAAATATCACTTACACATATCTATGCTTAGTATAATATTCATACTCCATGCTAGATTTAATTTTCATGAAACTTGTACATTCTTCCCTATTAGTATAGTGCTTATTTTACACATCATGCTAAATAAAAGAATCTCTCCGCAATATACTAATTAAGAATCATACATTTTGCACACTACATCACCAAGAGCATTGAGATATTGACAAAAAAATTTATCCCGTACTGGAGTGTCACTTTGTGATGTGCGCTGGTTCAACAGGTCACAGTTATCCTAAGCAATGTGACTCTCACCTTCCATTGGCCTAGTACCTTCGACGTATACCGAACAGTGTCCCTCGTATCGTACCACTTGACCGAACTCACGATGAGAGGTATATAGTAGGGAACTCGTTCATGTACGTTGAGTATTTCAAATTCTCTCTCACACGTACTGTCCCTATGAGGTATAGAGTGAGGAAATTCGCGTACACTCAGGTATATCAAATGGCTTATCCACACGTATTGATTGCCCTTAAAAATAATAAGTATATAGTAGAAGTCATACCAAAGGGGGAACCCTATCACTAGCCCAACAAACTGCATAAACCTCATATAGGCATTAAACTTAGGACACTCATGTTTACTTTGCCAATCGCTACATGAAACTCTAACGAAATGCCGGGTCGGCATGCCACTCAGATTTTTTGCGCTATTTCGTCAATTTTCAAAATAGGACCCTGTCCATAAGCCTGAAGACAAGTCAAATCATGTCTTACGTATTTTTCAAATCCAATTATCCCTGGTTCGGGGCCTCTACGACATTTTTTTGCAATTAGGTAAACCTAATACAAGTGAAAACATAATAATAATAACAATAATGCTGAGGTTCTTCTCTCATTTATTTATGTCTTTCTTTCTCAAAAAGCAAAATACCAAAAATATTTTTCCTCCAATTATAAAAAATGCCAAAAATATTTTTTCTCTTTTTATCCAAAAACACCAAAAACATTGTTCTTTTTTTTTTAAAAAAAAAAATACTAAAAAATAATTCTTTCTTCCCTCTTTACAAAAATAAACTCGAACCATTTTTTAATTCTCTGGTTGATCGCATACCTGATTATTGGCTGGCTCCCTATTGGCTTTGGTCTTTTCGTCAAATCGCAGCAAAGCTCCGCTATTTCCTCTTCGACTTTATCCGAGTTCGAAATCTACCTTCACTAGATCTTGTTCAAAAATGCCAATCAAGCACCGAACGTACAACCTGATTTGATGACAGTCGTATTGCAACTCAGTGCCAAGATTGACAACCTTCAAATCGAGATTCATGAGATGCAGTGAAACCGGGTCTAGATTATGGAAGAACTCGAGATTCTTTTTCCTTGTGCCATATGGGTCCACCTGCTCCCGATCTTGTTTAGGTCCCAAAAGAATATCAACATGCTCCGCGTGCCCTGCCTGCCCATGGGCCATCTCCATCCCAGCTCCCTATGACAAACCTTACCCAGCCATGGGTTAACTTTCCAACTCCCATTGATCCCAAGGAGGATGAACAGAACAAGGTCAATGAAGATCTCAAATTACTGTCCAATAAATTTTACCAAGTCAGAGTATTCGAGAACTACATCGACTACACCCATATGTCTTCGTATCCCAAAGAAAGATTTTCTAAAAAGTTCAAGATGCCAGCCATCGAGAAGTTCGGGGTCAATGAACCCCCAATTGTGCACCTTTGTAGTTATCACCGAGCCATGACACTTCTTGGAGCCTCTGAAGAGAGAATGGCCTAGATGTTTCAACAGGGTTTGAAAGAAAGTGCTTTCCATTGGTTCCTATCCCTCTAAGAATCCATAATCCGTAGTGGAAGGATGCTGCCTGAGAATTCATGTCAAAGTATAAGTACAATGAAGAACTAGAGGTTAAACACTGCAATCTAGAGTTTCTTAAGAAGAACTCAAGGGAAACAATTCGTATCTTCACAGGGAGGTGGAGAGAAAAAGCTGCCAGCATGACCAACCGACCCTTTAAAGAAGAACAAGTCAATAGTATGAAGAAGAATTTCCTGCCCTATAGCTGAGCGACTATGGGAGGTCAGTATTATCTACACTTTTGAGATCTCCGGGAAACAAGTGTAAAAATTAAAGAAAGTATTACAAAGTTATAAGCCACGTCAAACAAGGTGACTGGACAGTTCATTTTTAGAAAGTATGAGAAGCCTGCCAATGCTATAGTCTTAACCATCAACAATATCTCCTAACCTACTACCTTTTAGGCACCAAAAGCCTCCCTAATCCCGCTAGAAAGGAATACACCAAGCTTCATGCTCCCTTATACAAAGTCTACCAAGCCTTGTTAAGCCGAAACCTCATCAAACCCTTGGACTCTCGTTCATTACCATACCACTTTCCAAGAACTTTAAAATTGATGCCCACTGTGACTTTCACCAATTCACAGGTCACACTACCAACCAATGCTTCCATCTCAGAATCGTGATTCGAGGTTTGATTGATCAGGGCCTTATCACTCCACCAGAAGATCCTAAACCCAATACCACTAAAAACCCACTTTTCGCACATTCAAATGCAGTCTTCCTAGAACATGACCCATAATTTGACCCATCCACTCAGATTGTACCTAGAAAAACACCTATCATCTCACCAAACCTCTTAAAGTTTGCCCGTATTTTTTCTTACAACCTGTCTGCTTCAACGATCAACCTCTATCACTCCTCACAAGAGCCTACATTGGCATTCGCTTCTGATATGAAGGGAAATACATGGAGTTACCAGCACTACTAAACTACCTTCTAGATTTTGGGCTGAAATTATCCCCAAGATGACCATCGACTGTCAGAAATTCAATGGCCTATTCATGAAAGTCCAAAAATTAGCTCGAGAATCAGACGAATGGGTGGTACAGGCCAAAGCAGTTAGTTTAGACGACGTAGTATAGATCATAGGAGACATGTTTCGACAGAATAACGAGATTTACAAAATTTTCTAGCCAATCACTTCTTTGAAATTATTAGGGCGGTTGTACCTTCGCTCCCGCACCTACCTGTTGAGTGGGGAGATTTATATGAGGAAGTCGTTGAGGTTGTGGAATGCATAAATTTCTCTTGGAAATAAGATATCATTTCCATCGGAGATGATGAACCGAGTCAGGAAAAAGTCAGTACATTATTCAACATGTGCAATATAATATCCTTCGAAGACCTATTGAGGGAATGATTAAAGTATCCATTCATCCAGAAATAGATGAAGACATGGGGTTCTTATTCTTCTCCACCTAGATAAACCACATGACCAGATCAGGGAGACACTATAAGGATCCGAATCGTGAGTCGTCGAGAACAGATAAGGGAAAGGGAGTTATCAAAGAACTTCCTATACAAAAAATAACCATTGAGGAGAGAAAGATCCTCGACTGACTCAAGGAGACTTAATCTAACATCACCTTATAGTTATTCTTTATATATTCCTAATTACACCAAAATGCTTTAATAAATATTCTCATCGGGCCTATGGTCCCTCCTCCCACCACTACCGAAGAAGCTATAAATCTGGCTGGGTCCTTGACCTCCACTAGACTCCTTTGCTTCTTCGAAGAGGAAATTTTGAAAATTGGCCCTAACTATAACTATGCTCTCAACATCTCCGTTGAAATAATGGGAAATACAATCCCACTCTCACTCATTGACAATAGACTCGCCCTAAAAGTTTATTTGCTCAGAACTTTCAATTGCTTGGGGTTAAGAGTAAGTGACCTTACTCCTACTTCTGACGCAGTGTATGCTTATGATAACACCCTCCGAGAGGTAATGGGATCCATAAAACTCATAATAGGGGCTAGCCTTATCAATCCTATCACCGAGTTCTATGTTATTGACACACCCATAAGCTTCAACCTGTTGCTTGGTTGATCATATCTTCATAGCATTCGAAGGGTCTCTTCCTCCCTTCATCAGAAATTACATTTTTTTTCCAAAGGATAGGTTATCACCATTTTGGGGGATGACGATGGTATAAAAAATGCTTGCACAAGTAATCCAATCTTGTAAATATAGCATGGGATGAAGGACATGTTGGCTTATTAGCCTTCACCAGAAGAACTCAGCACGCTCCACAACCACGACTGAAAAGGAGTTTAAAAGATGCTAAGAGTGTTTCAAGGGATTTTCTGAATGCAATATTCATCAAGGAGGGTGAATAATTCCCCTTCTGTAGGTTTCCTGAACTATGGTATAACCATGTGGATAAGAATATATATCCAGGTATGAAAATCTTCTTTCTAGGCAACTACTCTTGGGCCGAAGACTGCCAGCATAAAGTGCAAACTCCCACTAAGAATGCCATAGTGGTTGCCATGGTCTCCGAGGAAAGTGATTTTGAAGACTCATTCAATCTGCAGACACAGGGCTGACTCTCTGTATAATCCATTCAGGCAACATTGGACTTGTCCCCTCTGATCAAGGTCACTGGCCTCTTCTCAACTCGAATGCTATGCCAGTCCCACCTATTGAGATTCACCCTCACCTCATTGTTTACCCTATCTCTTCATCTGTTATTGTTCTTCCTTTTTCTAATAACTATGTAATCGAGACCTCTTTTGATGAGGTTCTCATTGTTATTTTTCTCAAAAGTGAAAGAAATGAGGATTTTGAGTATCCTGTTGTGCCTTACATTAATTTATTCATTCTAATCAAACTCTTGATGATGATGATTTTGTAAATGAATAATTCTTAACTGATCTTAATAATGTTAATGACAAACAACATAATAGCATTCAAGATGAAACTATTGATATCAATCTCAGTTCTAGTAGCCAATAACGTGAGATTAGGATAAGGTCTACCCTTAACGAGCATGAGCGTTCGCAATTCGAAGAACTACTAAAGGAATTTATGGACGTCTTCATATAGTCCTACGATGACATGATTGACATCGATCCAAAAGTTTCTCAACAACAGATCCCAACTCTCCCCCAATGTAAGACGATCAAACCAAAGCTACAAAAACTTTGTACCGAATGGTCACTCAAGGTAAAAAAAGAGGTAATCAAATAATTAAACATAGGCTTCCTCCGAGTGATAAAAAATTCCACATGGTTTGCCAACATTGTAACCGTACTGAAATTAGTATGCATGTGTGTCAACTATCGGGATTTGAACAAATCTTATCTAGATGACGATTACCCATTGCCCAATATTAACATGATTATGGATAACACAGCCAGTTACGCCCTCAAGTCATTCATCGATGGATTCATCGGATACAATCAAATCAAGATTCACCCTGACCATCAGTAGAAAACTGCATTTTTCACCCCTAGGGAACCGTTTGCTACACTGTCATCCCATTCGGGCTTAAGAACGCAAGGACTACCTACTAAAGGGCTGCCACAACCATCTTGCATGATTTGAAGCACAAGGAGGTTGGAGTTTCTATAGATGACGTGACCATTAAGTCTAAGACTATGGAAGGTAGCATTCCTACCCTCCGAAAGTTTTTGAACTACTACGACGTTACCAAATGTGGCTAAACCCATAAAAGTGCATTTTTGATATCACAAAAGGAAAGCTGTTAGAATTTATGGTTTGCGATAAGGGAATTGAAGCAGTCCCTGCCAAGATGAAAGATATACTGGAAATGCCACCACCTCGAATGGAGAAGGAAATCCTTATATTTCTGAACAAACTCTAGTATATCAGTCGGTTCATCATCCAACTGACATTATTTGTGAAATCATCTTCAAACTCCTCCGGAAGGATTCTACCAAAGTCTAGAATGAGGCCTATCAAGAAGCCTACGATAAAATCAAGTAATACCTTATTCGACCTTCGATACTTATGCCCCTACAACCAGGTCTCCCCCTTTTTCGTACTTAACCATAATAGATACCACGAAAGGGCTTTGCTAGACCAATATATTGAAGAATACCACAAGGAAAGGGCCATCGTCCCAATCGAAAATTTTCTTGGTACGAAGTCAACTACACTACCTTGGAGAAAGCATACGTTGCCCTGGTCTGGGTCACTTAAAATTTACGACACTACATGCTTTCCTTCCCCATCAGAATTGTGTCCCGAATGGATCCTATCAAGTACCTACTTGAGAAACTCTCCCTATCTAGACGAATGGCTCGGTGGTTGATATTTCTAACTGAGTTCGATATCGTGTATGTCAAACAGAAATCCATGAAAGGGAGAGCCATCTCTGGCTACCTTGCTAACTACCCCATAGAAGAAATCAATGTGTGGGTCTCTGAATTCCCAGACTACGATATTCTCTTCACCTCTCAGGATAACCTCCGATGATAAATGTTCTTTGACGGAGCTATTAATAAGAAAGAATATGGCATTGAGATGCTCTTGATCGCCCTTGATGACTCTCACATTCCCATTACCATCAAGCTAGATTTTCCCTGCACCAATAATATGACTGAATACGAGGCATGCACCGTAGGCCTGAAAGTCTCCCTCAAGAAAGGTATCAAACACCTACATGTGTATGAAGATTATAACCTCATCATCGGCTAAGTCCTTAAAATATGGAAAAAGAAAGATGAAAGCTCTTACCTTTCCATTACCACTTAAAAGAGTTGTCCTCCCAGTTCCGTGATATCACATTCCACTACTTTCCCCTAGAAAGGAACAACCTGGATGATGACCTTTCTACCCTTGCCTCTATGGTCGACATGCCCGAAGGAATAATGATGGCCCCTTTTCTAGTTAAAAAATAAGCTATGCCAATCCACTGCTAACACATTGAGCTCATCATAGAGGAAGACTCTGATATGGCCGGGTTCTTGTACTATGACATTTAATATATCCTCAAGCATGGTAGGTATCCCCAAGACGTCTACAAGGAAGATCATGCGACCTTTCGCAAACTGGATGCCCAGTACATCATCTGTGATAAAACACTGTTAAAAAAACTTGATGGAATCCATTTACACTGGATTGCAAGGGCGATGTGTAAGAAATGACGCAGAAGATCCATAGTAGAGAATGCAGACTCCACATGAACGGTCATATGATTGCTAACAAAATCATCCATCAAGGGTACTATTAGACCACCATGTTTCAGGATTGCACTGCCTATGTTCGAAGATGCCTCAAATGCCAGCAGTTTGACAACCTTTGGCACTTACCTCCTTAAGAATTATACAAGATAACTCCTCCCTGACCATTCTCCATCTGGGATCATTGAGATTATAAGGAAAGTCACACCTAAATATTTAAATGGGAATGATTTCATCCTAGTCGCATTAGTTACTTCATCAAATGGGTCAAAGCTGAGTCATACAAAGCGCTGAATGCCAAGAAAGTGGATAGGTTTATCCGAAAGAGCATCATCTGTCGATACGAGGTTCCCCATGAGCTAGTATCAGATAATGGGTTACACTTTGAAGCCGAGGTCACAGAACTAGCCGATGAGTATGGGATTCAGAGAACAAATATTCTCCCTACCAACACCAAACCAATGGTGATGTTGAACCTGCCAATAAAAACCTCAAAGTCATCATCAATAAGATGATCGGGAGTTACCAAAATTGGGTGGATCAAATCCCTTACGCCCTCTGGGGCTACCACACACCAATCAAAACATCTACTGGGGCTACCCCTTACTCTCTAGTATAAGACATGGATGCAATCTTACCCGTTGAGACATATATACCTTCCCTTCGTGTCTTTCTTAAAAGAAAAGTTAGCAAATAAGACTGGCATCAGAGTCTCTTAGATGAACTGTCACTTTTGGATGAAAAGAGGTCGAAGGATATATACCACATACAAAGGTACCATTGTTGGATAACGTGATCATTCAATCGAAGAGTTAAGGACCATGGTGTCCAAGAATGATACCTTTCCCTTAAGGAGATCATAAAACCTGCCTGGGGCCCTAGATGGTAATTCAAGCAGAATTGAAGCGGCTCCTACATAGTAAAGAAAATTCTCTTAAGAGGCCGCTATGCTCACAGACCTCGATGGAGAAGAGATGACACATCCAGTCAACCTGGGCCATCTCAAGAAGTTATACCCTTCGTCTGAAATCTTGGCGCGCGATGACTCTCATCATCTCCTTTCTATTCTAAAAAATATGTTCATTTCTCCCTACCCAGAATTACGTGGGGTCTGATCCTCTTAAAAACCTTTTTACTTTCAAAATGTAACTCATAAGAATTTTTTCTAAAAACCCCAAAGGTATATAGGTAACTTTTTCACCTTACATGTGCACGGTCCCCTTCTTTCTCACAAAATAACATTCTTTTCTAACCTCCGAGAATGATGGTTCATTTTATCATTTACATGAACAAATTGATTATGTATGTCCTAACGATTAATATAGATAGTTCAAAAGCAAAACTCATCAAGAGGCACAATAATATGATCAAAATCATTTTTTTTATTTCAAATAGGGAGTTCGGTACCATTACATGAAATATCAGCAAACAGAGTTAAAACAAACCATATCCACAGTTACCAGAAGACCCAAATCACCTTCATCAGCTCCCAGAGGTCCCCATATTTTCCCCGCTAGTTAATATTCTGGATGCGCTCCATGGAGTGGTACTCCTTGACCAGTTTGGAAAAAATCACTATCCCCTCTTCCATGTTTTCAAAAAGAACAAACCACCTCTGTTCGATCTCTTCTGCCAGGATCTTCGCTACTACTCGTTTCCATAACCATTTCAGGTAATCCACGAACATATGCCATACCCATCTTACAGATTGAGATGGATGGATTGACGAGCAAAGACTCTCACACAAAGAACCTAACCTCATGCAACTGGATTCAGTCAGGTCCTCCACCAGAAAGAAGTCTAGTGTGAGAGGAGGCATTTTATTACTCCCATCCAACTTGGCGCATAAGTCGCCAAGGTAAATAAAACAAAATTTGTCCAAGGCAAACTAATCGCACATATAGGTACTCTCCCAGCTCTAGGATAGGCTTCCATTCCACCCACCAAGTTACTGACCAACAAAGGCACCGAGCTCCTTTCTCCACAAACTAATTGACCCAGTTCTCTACAGATAGTCCGAAACTGATAAAGTTGTAAGGATAAATTTCCAATCGAGTCATTTGTTATATTGGCTTCATTTCGTTGGACAAAACAATTTTGGGTCATTCCTCATCAAGCATCATTCAACCGTAAAGATTCAAGCATTGCATCCAAAGTTCACGCGACATCAATATGCATCTCATGTTCACTCGTCTAAAAGGTATATGACCAAAATCATTTTAAGTGTTGGAGTATTTTTTATAATCGAGAAATTTTCACATAGAGTAAAGTTCACAAAAATTCAATTTCCATAAAGAATTATTTTTAAAATTTATTTTAACTCTCTCTATGTAAAATCTGACATCTCGTTCGAAATTTCTCCAGGTCGTTTGAATGACCTGGATCTAACGACATTCCACAGGACTCACTGGAAACTCGTTAGAAGCTCGTTAGAAATGTCGTTTGAACGATGTCGTAAAAACGAGATTGCTAACAACCTATCTAATTCGACACTGGAATTCGGTTAAATAACTCGTTGAACGACATGTCGTTCGAATGACCTCGTTCGAACGAGATCTTCCATATTTGAAAATTTTAACTTATTTTTGAGCAGTTATTTTGCAAAAAGTATTTTGGTCCACTACTTTTACAGATATAATATATGGACGAAAATCAGTTATTTTAACTAAGGAAGTTTCATATTCTCTTGAGAGCAAAAATTCACAACTTCCCTTTTTGGTAAAATCAATCTCCAACACTACTTTAACCCTTTAATAAAAACCCCATGCAATCAACTTGACATTCAACAAGCTAGTTTGTGGTGGATCTATGCATTCAAGCTTAGTGGAGACAGTGATTTTGGGCTTCGGTGGATACCGCGACACGAGTAGTGTCGAACAACGCATTGGAGTTTCGCGTTCAACAAATTCGAAGGTCGAGGACGTCATAAGCATGCCTTGAGTGAGTCAATGTCTATAAGTCTTTTGAGTCTCTTGTAAAACCTATTTTGTAGTGTATTTTGTCTAGGCCTAGCCATCCGAGGTTTTTCCTATTTGGGTTTTCCTCGTACATTGTCGCATTGTGGTTGTGATTTTTGTAATTTACTTTATTAAATCTCATAGATGTATGTTTAGGATAAAATGGACAAAATTGGATAATTTTATTTCAAATAATCAAGTTAATAATCTCATCACATTAATTGAAAAGTGTTCTTGCTAACTTATCAATCTGCTACATAAATTAAAATTGGGAAATATTTCTTCTTAGCTTATTTTAATTGGGTTGTGTGTATTCCCCGAAATAAACTTAGTACATATAACCTTGCAACTTCAAATTGGTATCAGAGCTAGTCTCTAAAAGTTATTTCGATGAATCCTGGAGGTTATATGGATAGTTTTTCGTCGAACAGACTACCTTTATTTGATGGAACTAATTACACCTATTGGAAAGCACGTATGAAATCTTCCCTTAAATCAATTGATGAATGTGTTTGGGTTATTGTTGAAAGAGGATGGTCCCCTCCTACTATGGTATTTAATGATGAATTATTTTGACTCCTGTAGAACAGTGGAGTGAGGAAGAACTAAAATGGTGCAACTTTAACTCTATGGGTTTAAAGCTTCAAAACTTCAAAACTTAATATCCCAATTTGAAATGATCACCATGAAAGAATCTGAAACATTTGATGAGTTTTATGATCGTATATCTGATATTGTTAATTCTTGATTTAACCTAGGTGAAAAAATACCTAAAGATCGAAAGATGGCATTCAAAGACATACTGGTGCATGCGAAACCAAAATGATTCAAAAATGGTTCAGAGGCTTAGTTACAAAATGGGAAGGTGTTAGGCTCCCATTCCGCCCTTTCGGTCTCTCATGGATATTTGCTATTTTCCTTTATGTTTCCCCCCCGTGAGATGTGTGCATGTGTATATATATATGATGGAGGTAGGAATCCTCGGCTTGTATCATGGAAAAGATAAAGCGAGTCATCCATAGGAAGATTATAAAAGTAATATTAGAAAAATAAGATTTACGTGGTTACCCCTACGTTGATCGCTATAAAGGAACGATAACGCACATGGAGTAATGTGTCACTAAGACTAAGGATATATATAATATAAGAAAAATGGATTTAGAGAAAATAGTAAATGAGAGAAAAAGTGAGAGAGAGGACTCGAGTCTCGGGTTTTACCCCGAGATGCCTACGTAGCCTATAAAGGCATCAAAGTCCACGTAGTTCGCATACAAAGCAAAGGGGTCGGGTTTATCCCATAAATCCAAATGTGGGATCTCTTATTTGTAAGTGTGTGGTTGTGTGTAAAAAAGGTGTTTTAGTTGTGAGAAAAATGTGGAAAAAGTGTGAGAATCCCTACTTGGAATTTATGAGAAAACCCTCTTTTTCTTGTTTTGGGGTTTTTATTTATATGAAAATAGGAGATGTGAAATAATACTAAATAAAAAGTATATTAGGATGTGTGAGACGAGATTATAAAAGTGCTAAGTAAGAAAACAAGTTATTGGGAATTCAAGAGAATTTAAGAGAGAGAGTTTGAGAAATTTGGACCTTCTTGAAGATCTTGAGCTTGATCTTGAATGTTGGAGAGAAGCCCTTCAGCTTGGATGATGATGGAGAGTGGTTAATTCACCAAGTTTGATGAAAAGGATGATGAAAAGTGAATGTAAAAGAGGGATTTGGAAGTTGAAATCACGCTGCCTTCGAGAGAGTTTTCTGGGATTCGTTCAGAGTGATTTCTATCAGATCTGGGCTCTTCCTATAAATGAGGCCAAGGCCTCCTTTTATAACCCCAGGGGACTGCCGATCGGCCCTATCATGGCACTGCCTATCGGCAGGTGCTGATAGGAAGGATCTGGGACCTGCCATTTGGCAATGCGCCTCAGGCTTTTTCGGAAAATTAGTTGCCGAAGGCAAATCATTGGTCAGAATCGTACACGAGGCATACCATTAGAAAGGTATTTTAGAGACCTTCGAAAGTCCTTTGGACCGCTCCTGAGTTCGGGAGTTAACTTTGGGTCAAATGTGGCTCGGAAGCGTTTGTCGGTCTATTGGACGGGGAATCGCGCGGACGCAAACGGCGCGTTCGTCCGCATGGTAAGTCCAAATCGCCCACGGGGCATACCATTGGAAAGGTTAGGAGATGTAATTCGACATTCCCAAGAGTTTGACCCGGTTTGGAGAGTTGACTTTGGTCAACCGGGCCCGAGAAATGCTCGGTGGCTTCTCGGAGTCAAACGGATCGTTCGTCAGCATGAAATGTCAGAATTGCGCACGGGACGGACCGTTGGAAAGAGTATTCAGTGCCTTTCGAAGATTCATTTAGCCTCAGTCAAGCTGAAGAGTTGACATAGGTCAAATAGAGCCCGGGAGCGCCCGGTGGCCTCTAGGTCAGGTTTCGGACGCAAATGGCTCGTTCGTCCGCATGGTAAGTCGGAATCGTGCACGGGGTGGACTGTTGGAAAGGGTATTTAGTGCCCTTTGAAGATTCACTGAGTCTCAATCGAGACAAGGAGTTTGACTTTAGGGTTAAACTGAGCCAGGGGTGCCCGATGGCTTCCAGGTCAGTACTCAGGACGTGACCTGGGTTTATAGTGATGAAGAGAGGTACTAGGGACCTAAGGAGAGTTAAGGGGTAACAGAATGGGGTGTCTATAAAGCCCCTCGATGGGTGAGTTTGGAACAAATAATAGACGTCGGTTAGACACCGCATGATGTTTTTGAGGGAGTATGACCGATTCAGAGGGTCGAGGTCGATTCTGAGGACCTAAGAAGTATGCTGGGGATGATCAATTCAAAGGATCGAGGTCAGTTCTGAGGACCTAAGGAGATGAGGATGACCAATTCAGAGGGTCGAGGTCAGTTCTGACCAAAGAGTGGTGACGACCGAGGATCGAGGTCAATTCTGACCTAATTCAGGTGACGATCCAAGACCGGGGTCAATTCTGACCCAAGATTGGTGACGACTGAGGACTGAGGTCAATTCTGACCTAACTAAGGTGATGATCCAAGATCGGGGCCAATTCTGACCCAAGAGTGGTGACGACCGAGGAGCGAGGTCAATTCTGACCTAACTAAGGTGACGATCCAAGACCGGGGTCAATTTTGATCCAAGGGTGGTGACGACCGAGGACCGAGGTCAATTCTGACCTAACTAAGGTGACGATCCAAGATCGGGGCCAATTCTAACCCAAGAGTTGTGACGACCGAGGATCGAGGTCAATTCTGACCTAACTAAGGTGACGATCCAAGACCGGGGCCAATTCTGACTCAAGAGTGGTGACGACCGAGGACCGAGGTCAATTCTGACCTAGCTAAGGTGACGATCCAAGACCGGGGCCAATTATGACCCAAGAGTGGTGACGACCGAGGAACGAGGTCAATTTTGACCTAATTAAGGTGACGATCCAAGACCGGGGCCAAATCTGACCCAAGAGTTGATAAAGACTGTATTTTGATTCTGCTGGAGAAAGAGCTTTGTGATTCCGATTTGAGCTGGGGAGCTGCTAGCTAGGGGAAGCTTTTTAGGAGACCTCGCAGGGGAGAATAACCTATTTTGGGTGCTGTAAGAGAATTTCGAAGTGATCAGCTGATCCTTAGGGATTTTCCGGAGCTTTGCCGGGAGGAGATTTCACTTATTTTTTTAGGATTTTGCTAAGTAAGAGGGGTTCCGCTGGGAATAAGAATTTGGATCTGAGATTCCGCTGGGGAATGATGAATGGGCCGGGGAAAATTTGGATTGTCCTTTGGGAGAGATTGCTGGGGGCGAGTGGTTCTTTTGATTTCTGCTGGGAAAAATACCATGTGATATTGTACCGCACCGGATAGCCGATGGTTGTAAAGTATGATGAGGAGGGGATTCGGTGGTCTGGGCGCCTTGCTCGAGAGTCAATCGCTTGGATTTTGAGGGCTCCATTGGGGGAAATGGTGTGTCACCCGAAGGAGTGCGAAATTTCCTTGATGAAAACGTTCTAAATCCTTCCTGGGATTTTTAGGAATGTTCTAGGGATTTTTCGAGGCTTTTTGGTATTTTTTGGGAATTTTTTCACGAAATTTTAAGGGGGGTACTGGTCGGCATAGACTGAGAGGTGCCATTCGGAAGTGGCACGGACTTTTGGGCTTCCTCGGGAAGGTGAGGAGACAGTGCCATACTTGAGGATGTTTTCAAACATCCCTTTCTATGATTGGGGGAGTCTAACCTTAGCGACCCTTTACTCTTCTCTGAATGCGTTCAGCTGGTGCTGCCGATAGACTTTTACTGGAGCCACATATCTCCTTGATGTATTCTTTACTTTGCGCATTTCCATTTCATGCATTCTCATTTTCCTTTCATGCATTCGCATTTTCCTTATGCGTCTCTTTTTATTCGTGAATTCAGACGTGGTTTTATGAGATTATTGGGTGCAACACCCCACTGATTGCTCTGAAGGACGACACCGTCGGGGACTTCTGTCACTTGTATCGATGGCGTAAGGCCAACCGGCAGTCGAAGGGATCTCTCTCCCTGGAGGCGGTGCGTCAAGTCTTGAATGACCTGTCCAGTGGTAGGGTAAGAATCTTTCCATTTCAGCCTTAGTTTTTTGCCTCTTTTGATTTTGTATTGACTTATGCCTGCTTGGGGATTTTCAGGTGAACTTTTATCCTTGGGGGACCGCCATTCAGGATACGGGGGTGACTGGAGTGAACGCGCAGATGAGGCGTTTGTTTGTGCATGGGTTCGGCCATTCCTGGTACCTCGGGGAGAGGGTGATCCGTCAGATTGCTGAGGGGGAGGTGGTGGTGCCTCCCGCGCAGCCTCCTACTTCTATGAGGCGGGAGCGACAATTGTTGGAGGATGAAAGGATCACGACGATGATTGGCGAGTCCTATGCGTTGTATACTGATACGGCCGCGCCGTATGATTATATGGACTTTGTAACGAGCTGGTTAATGGCGCCCATCATACATGATGCCTTTCCTTTCCCTCCTGCTGGTTCGAGTCGGGCGGTGGGGTCTTCCCACACTGGTGGTGGTCCGTCGGCACCTGTGGCGGCGGTAACCTCGGAGGTCCGTTTTGTTCGGATGCACACTCCTTCGTATAACATCCGACGGGCTGATGGAGGGATGGTGCCGATGCTACACCGTCCTTTTACGATGGATCCAGAGGAGCTGGGCTTGACAGAGGACGTCCTTCGCCCTGCGATAAACCTTTTGGTTCTTTTCCTCTCTTTTTTGATTTCTTTTTCTTGATACTGATTCTGCCTTTCCTTTGCAGCAAATTTGGGTGTCGACCACTTGGCTCAGGGACATCAGGGATTGGATATCATCGGCGACTGCCCACATTCGGGAGGCTGTCCCTGTTCCTTCTTGCTTGGTGCCGTCAGCCTCGTCCCAGGGAGACTATGGCTCGGGTAGTGGGGGTGCGTCGTCTCACCGTAGGGGGAAGAGAGCGCGTCGCAGGGGTGGAAACTCTTGAGAGAGAGAGAGACAAAGTGGGGGTACGGGCTGAGTCCCGTTGTGTTTGGCTTTTCTTTATTTCCTGCAAAAATGATGTAACATAGAAAACATATATATGAAATGCAATGCGGTTTTTTGACTATCTTTTATATTAATGATGAAATGAATGCATGCGCTTTTTAATTTGCTGCTGAGACCGTAAAAAAAGGAATATTTTTAGAAATCTTTCAAAGGAAAGTTATATTATTCAAAACGGGGAATCCCATAAGGAGGGAACAGGATTCTTGAA
Organism: Sambucus nigra; assembly: GCA_949130495.1. Lineage (NCBI taxonomy): Eukaryota > Viridiplantae > Streptophyta > Magnoliopsida > Dipsacales > Adoxaceae > Sambucus > Sambucus nigra. The sequence continues at coordinate 665,046,469 of OX422207.1, forward strand.
ATTCTTTTGAGAATATCAATTTATTTTTATGGAGTTTTCTGATTTGACAAAGAAGGAATGGTGGAAATTTTAAAAAAGGGAATTATATAAGGAGGAAAAGGGATTTTGAAATTCTGTTGAGAATATCAATTTTTATTTTTCTGATTTTGACAAAAGAGGAAAAAGGGAGATTTCCAAAAATGGGGGGTTGCCGATTGGCATGCACCCTGGCCTGCCTATCGGCAGTTCAGTCTAGTCCCATCAATTGAAAGCTTTGATTGGTACCCTCTTCAGCCTTTAGTACCTTGTGGGGTAGGGTTCCTTTCGATTTCTGCAGGGATTATGTCCCTTGTGAGGATTTTTAAGTATAAAAAGGGAGAAGGGTAGAGTGTTTTCCTCACACCTTTTACATTCTTCATACCCACCCATGATCTTTTAGTCTTGCAAGATAGCTATCCCTGGTAGCATTGAGTTTGTCAACTACCTCGAAACCTTGGAATATATGTGCTCTTATAATGTTGACTATGACGCCTTCAATATGCGTCGAGTCTCCTTGTGGCGTAATCGACCTTTTGAGTGGAATATGCTGATGGCGGCAGTACAATTTTGGTACCCCGAAGACCATGTATTCCGCTTTGGGTTGGAAAAAGTTTGTCCTACCTACGAGGAGTTTTCTGCCATACTGGGCGTGAATCCTAGTGTTGCCGCGGCTTTACTCGAATTTTTCCGTTCTCCTAGAGATTTGTTGGCCGGGATTCTTCATATCTCGCCTTCGGTGGCCAGGTCATTGGTGGCGGAGGAATGATCTCACTTTCGGCGGTGTTGCAGTCCGTGCGTTCGCGGGAAGTAAGTGATGCTGGCTATACTGGAGCCGTTGTTCTGGGCCTGGTTTAAAAATTACTGTTGGTGACTGGGGAGGTGCGCGTGGGCTCACAACTGGCAGCCATTACCTCATGGATGTCATACCATCGCAATCCTACGGCGGTGATATTGGCAGAGACTCTGAATGGCCTGGATGCTTGGAGATAAGGCCGTTCAGACTTTTTGAGGGGTAGACCTGTGATGATGTTCATGTGGTTGTCTGAAAGATTCCACTTGTCGACTCCTCCAGAATGTCCTTTTTCGGCTGTACCCAACTTCTTTTCGCGCTACTTCATCCGCATGGGCCTATATGTTGAGAACTGGGAGAATTGGCTTATAGAGCGTGGGGCTAGTGGGTTGTATTGGTCAGTGCCTTGGTTGGGAAAATTGCAGCCTGTTCTGGAGCTAGGAGAATATTCATAGGTGTGGATGGTTGGTCTCAAGCAGACCTCTTTTTATTTCCCTTGGCGTCTTTTACGCCAATTTGGCTGGGCGCAGGTCGTGCCCCCTCGGACCTCAAATTTCTTTCCAGTAGAAGATTTGACTAAGCGCTTGCGTCTGTTGCTAGGATCTCTGTGGGAAAATCGGCGTCCGTCGACCCGTCCCTCTCAGTCTGTTGGGAAGGTTTGCCATGTCCCCAAAGATTATATGAAGTGGTTGTGGAGGAAAGTAGTCAGCAAGATGTTGGCAGTAGAGACCGGTCGGAGGTAGTTTGTTTTATCTGACTCCATGGAAGGGGGTGTTGTGGTCTTTTCAAAGATGGTTAAGGCTCATCGGTCCATGGAGTGTTTGCGGCACTCCATTCAGGCAGGAGAAAATTGGGGTCCTCAGGACGTGGATGATGAGGGTGAAGTCTCTTCGGGTAGCTGTGGGTAGGACTCCTGGGGAGGTTATTTATGTAACAGATGCGGGGGATTTTGTTTGGTTTTTATGGTAGTAGGGGGAAGGGAGTTATCCGTTCCTTTTTCTTATGTAATCCGTACTGTAGTTTCTTATTAATGAAATAAATAAGTTTCTGATCATCCAGCTGTGCCTTTCGATGAATTTTGTATTTTGAATTATCTATACCAATCGCTAAGGCATACATAATCCTTTTGTTCAAGTAGATGTGTAGAATGAACTGTCGTTCTCGGGGGTAAGAAAAGAATGGTATTTTATGAAAAAGAAGGGGCCGTGCTCATGTGAGGAGTATGAGCTTCCTACGTACCTCTGGGGTTTTTGAAAAAGTTCTTAATAGTTTGAAAATAGTTTTTGCAGAGGATCAGGCTCACGTAGTTCTGGGTAGAGGGAAATGGAGAGAGTTTTTTTTTTTAAGAATAGAAGGGGGATGAGAAGAGTCGTAGCGCGTCGAGATTTTGCACTAGGGGTAGAACTTCTTGAGACAGTCCAGATTGACTGGACGAGCCATCTCTTCCCCATCCAGGTCAGTGAGCATGGCGGCAACGCCAGATAAGATTTTCTTCACAATGTACGGGCCGCTCCAATTGGGTTTGAACTTTCCTCTGGGGTCCCAGATGGGTTCGATTATCTCTTTGAGGGATAAATCCCCCTCTCGGACACCGCGGTCCTTAACTCTCTTGTTGAATGATCGCGCTATTAGACGATGGTATCCTTGTATGTGGTAAAGAGCTTTTAATCTCCGTTCATCTAAGAGGGTCAGCTCATCAAGACGGCCTTGGCACCAGTCTTCTTCACTAACCTTGCTTTCGAGCATGACACGTAACGAGGGTATTTCCAGCTCCACAGGTAGGACTGCCTCCATGCCGTAAACCAGGGAGTAAGGGGTAGCCCCAGTAGAGGTTCGAATTGAGGTCCGATAGCCCCAGAGGGCGTAGGGGATCCGGTCGGCCCAATACCTACAACTTTCGGTCATCATGTTGATGGTGGCTTTGAGGTTTTTGTTTGCGGCCTCAACTGCACCATTGGTCTGAGGTCGGTAGGGAGAATATTTGTGTCTCTGAATCCCGTGTTCGCTGACTATTTTTGTGACTTCTGCCTCAAAGTGCAAACCATTATCCGACACTAGCTCGTGCGGGACCCCATATTGGCAGATGATATTCTTCTTGATGAATTTAGCCACCTTCTTGGTATTTAATACTGCGTATGACTCAGCTTCGACCCATTTGGTGAAGTAATCGATGGCAACCAGGATGAACTCATGCCCGTTTGATGCTTTTGGTGTAACCGTCCATATGATGTCGATACCCCAGGTGGAGAACGATCAGGGAGAAGTCATGTTGTATAATTCCCGCGGAGGTAGATGTTGGAGATTGGAGAACTGTTGGCATTTAGGTCACCTCCGAACATAGGCGGTGCAATCTTGGGCCATGGTGATCCAGTAGTAGCCTTATCGGATGATCTTTTTGGCAAGCATGTGACCGTTCATGTGAGGTTCGCATTCCTCGCTGTGGATTGTTTGCATTATCTTTTCAATATCAACCCCTGCAATACAATGAAAATGAGTTCCATCGAAATTCCTCTTGAGTAGTGCTTTATGGAAGATGATATACTGAGCGGCCAGCCTTCGGAGGGTAGCTCGATCGTTCTTGTTGGAACCCTCGGGATACCTACCGTGTTTGAGGAGGCACCAAATATCATAGTACCAGCAATCGGCTAGTTCGGGATCTTCAGTGGAGACAAGCTCAATATGGTACCAATGGGTCGGTCTGTCTTGTTTTTGAACTAGGAAGGGGGTCATTGTTATTCCCTCGGGCATATCGACCATGGAAGCCAAAGTAGCGAGAGCATCGACTAGGTTGTTCTTTTCTCGGGGTAGGTAATGGAAGGTGATATCTCAGAATTTGGAGGCCAACTCTTCTAATTGGGCATGAAAGGGTTGAATATTTTCATCCTTGACCTTTCACTTTCTGAGCACTTGACCGATGATAAGGGCAGAATCCCCGTATACATCAAGGTATTGAATACTTTTCTCGAGAGCGACCTGGAGGCCCACTGTGCATGCCTCATATTCTGTCATGTTGTTGGTGCAAGGGAAATCCAATTTAATGGCGATGGGAGTGTGGGAGTCATCTGGGACGACCAGAAGTATCCCAATGCCATATCCCTTTTTGTTGGCAGCGCCGTCGAAGAACATTTTCCATCGGGGGTAGTCTTGAGTGGTGCAGAGGATGTTTTCATCTGGGAATTCGGAGATCCAGACATCTGCTTCTTCTATAGGGTAGTCAGCTATGGATCTTCCTTTAACGACTTTTTGTGTGACGTACACGATATCAAACTCGGTTAGGAGCATCAACCATCGGGCCATTCGACTGGACAAGGCGGGTTTTTCCAGCAGGTATTTGATGGGATCCATTCGGGATACTAGTTTAATGGGGAAGGCGAGCATGTAATGTCGTAACTTTTGGGTGACCCAGACAAGTTCGACACATGCTTTTTCCAAAGCAGTGTAGTTGACCTCATATCTGGCCAACTTACGACTGGCATAATAGATGGCTCTTTCTTTGTGGGAGTCCTCGAGGTACTGGGCTAGCAAAGCCCCGGCTGTAGTGTCTGTTATGGTTAGGTATAAGAGAAAATGGAGACCAGGATATGGTGGCATGAGAACTGGAGGTTGGGTTAGGTATTGTTTGATTCGATCAAAAGCTTCTTGGCAGGCCTCGTTCCAAACCTTAGTTGAATCCTTTCGGAGGAACTTAAAGATTGGTTCACAGATGGAGGTTAGCTGGCTGACGAATCGACTGATATATTATAATTTCCCCAGGAAGTCTGTTCGGGGAGGTGGCATCTCAAGTATGGCCTTCAGCTTGGCGGGATCTGCTTCTATCCCCTTCTTACTGATCATGAATCCTAAGAGTTTTCCCTTCGTAACGCCGAAGATGCACTTCTATGGATTAAGTCTCATCTGATACTGTCGTAGTCGTTCGAAGAACTTCCGAAGAGCGGGAACATGACCTTCTCTAGTTTTGGACTTGATAATTATAGCATCCACGTAAACCTCGACCTCTTTGTGGATCAGATCATGCAGGATGGTTGTGGCAGCCCTTTGGCAGGTAGCCCCAACATTCTTGAGACCAAATGGCATAACGGTGTAGCAAAAAGTTCCCCATGGGGTGATGAATGCGGTTTTCTCTTGGTGGTCGGGATGCATCTTAATTTGGTTGTTTCCGGTAAATCCGTCGATAAATGACTTGAGAGCATGACTGGATGTGTTGTCCACGATCATGTCGATGTTGGGTAGTGGATGATCATCTTTCAAAGAAGCTTTGTTTAAATCTCGGTAATCCACACACATTCGAACCTTTCCTCCTGATTTTGGTACAGGTACAATGTTGGCCAGCCACGTGGGATATTCGATTACTCGAATGAAACCCACGTTCAACAGTTTGATCACCTCTTCTTTGACCTTAAGTGACCATTCGGTGCGGAGCTTTCTCAACTTTCGTTTAACTGGCTTGGCATCTGAGAGAATGGGGATCTCGTGTTGAGCTATTTCGGGATCAATATCGGGCATGTCGTCGTAGGACCATGCGAAGACATCCATGAACTCCCTTAGCAATTCTTCGAGTTGTGCGCGCTCATGCTCGTCAAGGGTGGCCCCTATCCTAATCTCGCGCAGTTGGCTACTAGAACCAAGATTAATAACGACAGTCTCTTCTTCATTAACTTGAACGCGGTTATGTTGTTTATTATTAACCTTATTTAGATCAGTTAAGAATTGTTCATTTGCAAAATCATCATCATCAAAAGTTCGATTAAAGTCCATACAATTAATGTAAGGCACATCAAGATACTCAAAATATTCTTTTATTTCATTGATAGGAAAAACAGCATTGAGAACCTCATCAAAAGAGGTCTCGATTACATTTGAGCAATGATGGACAACAGTAGATAAAACAGGGTAAACATTAGGGTTGAGGGAGACTTCATGAGGTAGAACTGGCGCAGCATGCCAGTTGAGGAGAGGTGTATCAACAACTTTAATCAGACGGGATGGATCCCTTGATGTAGTGCCTGAATGAACCATGCAGAGTGTCAGCCCCAGTGTCTGCAGGTTGAAGGAATCTTTGGAGTCACTTTCCTTATTTTCTTCAGTATCTTTGATAAGCGGTGGCACCTGGTATTGATAACTTTCGGCCCATGGGTAGCTATCTTCGAAGAAGATCTCCATTCCAGGCTTCATCTTCTTATCTGTATGGTCATACCACGGTTATGGAAAATCACAAAAGGGGAAATCCTCGCATTCCTTGATGAATCGTCCATTTAAATAATCTCCCGAGATAGTTCGGATGAAGTCTAACCCTCTCTTTGATCGAGTCTGGCGGATCATTCTGAGCTCTGGTTCTGATGGTTGATATCCCAAGCCGCAAGGAGGGAAATCTTTCTTCTGTTCAATGGGCTCAAGTATCCCCTGCTTCCTTTGTCCCAGCCCCAGTCCGGGCATGAAGTGCATGTTTTTGTACATCTGAATCACATTGACATTGCCATGGGGGTCATATTCTGGACAAACCCTTTCTTTGAAACCGTCCCCTGCCGGGAGTAGGGATGGTTCAACTCGAAAAACCTGATAGGAGCATATCATTTGACCCGTGCTATATCTCAAGAATTGGACTGATGGTGCTTGCACACTCGGCATTACCGTCGTAACCCAAGATGGTGATGACTCATCCATCGACGAAGAACTTTAATTTCTGATGGAATGAGGAAGAGACACCCTTTATATTGTGGAGCCAGGGTCGTATAAGCAACAGGTTAAAACAGGCCGGGATATCGATGACTTGGAATTCGACGACAGGGTTTATAGGTCCAACCCCTATTACAAGTTTTATGGATCCCATCACTTCATGGTGGGTATTATCGTAGGCACGCACGGCAGCGGATGTTGAAGCGAGGTCACTTTCTTTCAGACCTAAACATTTGAAGGTTCTCAGCGGGTAGACATTCAAAGCGGATCCGTTGTCAATGAGAGAGAGTGGTACAACCTTCCCAATAACTTCGACGGAGATGTTGAGTGCATGATTGTGATTTGGCCCAATTTTGGGGATTTCTTCTTCAGAAAAGGACAGCATTCGGGTAGAGGTCAAGGATCCGACCAGGTTCACCGCTTCTTCTGGTGTGGTAGAGGGAGGAACTATGGGTCCAGTGAGCAATTTGATCAAAGCATTTCTGTGTAGCTGGGAAGACATGAAAAGCCCCCATAGAGTGATGTTAGCTTGAGTTTTCTTCAATTGATCGAGGATCTTGCTCTCCTCGAGGGTCATTTCTGGCATAGGAAGGTTTTTAACGCCCTTCCCCTTATCATTGGTTGGTAGTGAGTTTGGAATTTGGTAATGTCTCCCAGATCTGGTCATGTGATTTACTGAAGAAGGGAAAAACTTAAATCCAGTTTCCTCATCAATCTCAGGTTGTTCTGCCACGTTATCTATTTCTCCGAGGAGTTCCTCAAATGATATCATCCCACATAAGTCAGCTATTGGGCCATTTCCTCCTGAAGCTTGTTCTTCATTTGAAACTTCGAATTCTTCCCCCCATTCGGTGGCAACAATTCTATTTTCCCTTGTGAAGTCAATGCATTCCATAACTCTAACATCTTCTTCATATAGGTCTTCCCATTCTGTGGGGGTGTGTAAGGGTGAAGGGACCAGGTGCCATTGCAGCTTCAAAGCATCAAGTAACTCGGTGATACTGCAAATGTTGTTGGTTTGCCTGAATGCTTCCGTCATGATCCGGACAACATCATCTAAGCAGATTTCGTCGGTTGGTACCATCCACCTATCTGATTCTCGGGCCCATTTTCGTGCTTCCAAAAATAACGTACTGAACCTCTGGCAGTCGATAATCCTCCGTGAGGGAAATTTCAGCCCGAACTCTAGGAGTTGGTTTAACACCTCTGACAATTCCATACCTCCACTTTCAGAACAGGTCCGGACAGTGATGCACGCTCTGGTAAGGAGTGACAACGCCTGATCAGCGGGGCTAGTAGGGTGTAGGAGGAAATATGGGCAAAGTTAAAGGGGTTTAGAAGGGTATAAGGATGTGATTTGAGTTGATGGATCGAAATTTGGGTTTCCTTCCAAGAAGATGGCATTGGTGTGATTTGGGAGCGGGTTATGAGTAGTGTTTGGTTTAGGATTGGCTGGTGGGGCGATGGTACCCCGGTCAATGAGATCTTGGATTATGTTTCGAAGGTGGAAGCATTGGTCGGTGGTATGTCCAGCTATTTGGTGAAAGGCGCAATGAGCATCGGTCTTGAAATTTCTGGGAAGTGGATTGGGTAATGGACATGGATCCAGGGGCTTTATAAGGTTTCGGCTTAACAGGGCTTGGTAAACTTTGGAGAGGGGATCATGGAGCTCAGTGTATTCCCTTCGGATGGGAGCAGGGCGGCTTTATGGTGCCCATGATGTGGTTGGTTGAGAGATGTTGTTGATGGTTGAGACTGCGGCACTGATAGGCTTGTCATATTTTCTGGGGGTGAACTGTCCGGACACCTTCTTTGGTTCAACTTGTGTTTTGGTAAGACCCTCTTCGATTTCTACTCCTGCTTCTCTTAGAGCTCGAAAATGGGGGTAGTACTGTCCTCCTATGGTTGCTCGGACATGGGGCAAGAAATTCTTCTTCACTATGCTGACTTGTTCTTCTTCAGACGGCCGATTGGTTATGGTAGCCGCTTTTTCCCACCATCGAGCTATAAAGTTACTGACTGATTCTCCGGAGTTCTGTTTGAGCAACTCTAAATCACGGCGGGTGACCTCAAGCTCTTCGTTGTATTTGTACTGCGACATGAATTCTTGGGGTACATCGGATTCTGGATTCCTCAAGAGATAAAAACCATCGGAGAGCACTGTCTTTCAAAGTTTGCTGAAACAATTGGGCCATCACTTCTTTCGAAGCCCCTAGTAGAGTCATGGAACGGTGATAACTGCGAAGATGAACAATCGGGGGACCACTCCCTCCAAATTTCTCGATATTTGGCATTTTGAACTTATCGGGTAACCTTGCTTTAGGATAAGGAGACATATGGGTCTAGTCCATGTAATTTCCAGAGATCCTGACTTGGTCAAACTTCTTGGTGAGCATCTTAAGATCCTCTTTGACTTTGTTCAACTCCTCCTATGGATCAGCAACCAGAGGCAAGTTAGCCATATGCTGGGCAATGTTTGGCATTGGAAGCTGCGCAGGCGACGACCCATTAGTAGGAGGAGCACGTGGAGCGTGCTGATATTCTTTCGGAACCCAGATAGGCTCGGTTGGACCCATAGAACGAGGGAATAGGGCCTCGGGCTCTTAAGGAATAGGACCTTGGTTTTGTTGCATTTCTCGGACCTCAGCTTGGAGGTTGTCAATTTTGGCCACGAGCTGAGTTAGGACTGTCGGCAGATCTGGTTGTATGACTGGTGCTTGATCCGCATTCTCCATGGAAGATGGATGGATTCTGGACTCGGAAGAAGTAGTAGAGGAACGGACGAAACTCCGGGGTGATTTGACTGAAGACCTAAGCCAATAGGGAGCCAGGCCAAGGGCGTGCGGTCAACCTGAGAAGGCGTAGGATGAGATTTATTTTTTAGAAAAGGGAAGGAACTATTTTTGGATTTTTGATAGAAAGGGAGAAATGTTTTTTGGATTTTTGATAAGGAACGGGAGAAATGTTTTTGGAGACGGAACTCAGCATGATTATTATCATTATTATGTTCTCACTTGTATTTAATTCTCCTAAATGCAATGCCGGACGAGACCTGAGCCTGGAAAAGTGGGGTTTTAATATATACAAAGCTACGGTTTGGGACTTGTAACCAGGCTCGTGGACAGAGTCCCGTTTTAAAAATGCGCAAAAATTAGGCGGAAGATCGACCTGAAATTTTGGCAGAGTTTCGGGTCGAAATCGGAAATCTAAAGTGCGTGTCCTAGGTTTGACACCTATATGAGGGTATGCAGTTGGTTGGGTGAATCGGCATGGGTTCCCCCCTTTGGCGTGACTTCCACGATATACGTCTTGCTCTTGTGGGCAATCGGTATGTGTGGACAAGCCATTTGATATACCTGAGTGTACGTGAATTGCCTCACCATATACCTCGTGAGGACGGTACATGTGATAGCGAATTCGATATACTCGGTGTACGTGAACGAATTCCCTGCGATATACCTCCCGTCATAACTTCGGTCAAGCGGTATGAAGCGGGGGAACCGTTTGATATACGTCGAAGGTACTTGGCTAATGGAAGGTGAGAGTCATATCGCTTAGGCTAACTGCGACCTGCCAGACCAGCGCCCATCACGAAGTGACCCTTCAGTTACTGGGTAAAATTTGGTCAATATCAATGCTCTTTGGTGATGTCGTGTGAACCATGCATGATTCTTTTATTAGTAGCTTATGATGAGAATGCCTTTCTTTGATTATGCCAAACCGGGAACAAAGTACAAGTACCCCAAAAGGTACGCCAAGTATGGATAGGTGATGTGTGCAACATGGGGATGTATGTGATCCTAGGTGTACGTGGTGTGAGGTGTACATGGAGGATTTTCTACAAGTGTGTGAACATAAGCATAAGCATGGGATATACATGTGAGAAAGGGGAACATGCAGATATTGGGGGGGGGGGGGGGAGCATAAACAAATATAGCATCCATGTAAATAGAGTCAAGCCCTCAAAATAAATAAAAATCCCCAGAAGAGTCGCCACTGTGGTCAAGCTCGCCGATACCCGCCGCGGAGGGAGGAGGAATCCTTCGGGTCCCGCGCGTCCTCTCTCGGTAGAGCGCTTCGACCGGCGTCGATTTTGTGAGGTGTGAAAAATGTAGAGAGATTCAGAGTCGCCAGTCTATTTTACTCAACAGACAAAAGAAAAAGAGGAAGCCACCCCGAAGAATGGCATCCAAAGACATACTGTTGCGTGCGAAACCAAAATGATTCGAAAAGGGTTTGGAGGCTTAGTTACGAAATGGGAAGGTGTTAGGCACCCATTCCGCCCTTTCAATCTCTCACGGATATTTTCTATTTTCCTTTATGTCCCCCCCCCCCCCCCCCCCCCCCCCGGTGAGATGTGTGCATGTGTATATATATAGAATGGGGGTAGGAATCCTCGGCTTGTATCATGGAAAAGATAAAGCGAGTCATCCATAGGAAGATTATAAAAGTAATATTAGAAAAATTAGATTTATGCGGTTACCTCTACGTTGATCGCTATAAAGGAACGATAACGCACATGGAGTAATGTGTCACTAAGACTAAGGATATGTATAATATAAGAAAAATGGATTTAGAGAAAATAGGAAATGAGAGAAAAAGTGAGAGAAAGGACTTGAGTCTCGGGTTTTACCCCGAGACGCCTACGTAGCCTATAAAGGCATCAAAGTCCACATAGTTCGCATACAAAGCAAAGGGGTGGGGTTTATCCCATAAATCCAAATGTGGGATCTCTTATTTGTAAGTGTGTGTTTGTGTGTAGAAAAGGTGTTTTAGTTGTGAGAAAAATGTGGAAAAAGTGTGAGAATCCCTACTTGGAATTTATGAGCAAACCCTCTTTTTCTTGTTTTGGCGTTTTTATTTATATGAAAATAAGAGATTTGCAATAATACTAAATAAAAAGTATATTAGGATATGTGAGATGAGATTATAAAAGTTCTAAGTAAGAAAACAAGTTATTGGGAATTCAAGAGAATTTAAGAGAGAGAGTTTGAGAAAGTTGGACCTTCTTGAAGATCTTGAACTTGATCTTGAATGTTGGAGAGCATCCCTTGAGCTTGGATGATGATGGAGAGTGGTTAATTCACCAAGTTTGGTGAAAAGGATGATGAAAAGTGAATGTAAAAGAGGGATTTGGAAGTTGAAATCACGCTGCCTTCGAGAGAGGTTTCTGGGATTCGTTCAGAGAGATTTCTATCAGATCTGGGCTCTTCCTACAATTGAGGCCAAGGCCTCCTTTTATAACCCCAGGGGACTTCCGATCGGCCCTATCATGGCACTGCCTATCGGCAGGTGCCGATAGGTAGGATCTGGGACCTGCCATTTGGCAGTGCACCTCAGGCTTTTTCAGAAAATTAGCCGCCGAGGGCAAACTGTTGGTCATAATTGGGTACGGGCATACCGTTAGAAAGGTATTTCGGAGACCTTCGAAAGTCCTTTGGACCACTCCCAAGTTCGGGAGCTGACTTTGGGTCAAATGTGGCTTGGAAGCGTTTGTCGGTCCATTGGACGGGGAATCTTGCGGTTTGCGCGTTCGTCCGCATAGTAAGTCCGAATCATGCACGGGGCATACCGTTGGAATGGTTAGGAGATGTAATTTGACATTCCAAAGAGTTTGACTCGGTTTGAAGAGTTGACTTTGGTCAACCGGGCTCGAGAAATGCTTGGTGGCTTCCCAGAGTCAAACGGATCGTTCGTCCGCATGGAAAGTCGGAATTGCCCACGAGATGGACCGTTGGAAAGAGTGATCAGTGCCCTTAGAAGATTCATTTAGCCTCGATCGAGCTGAAGAGTTGACATAGGTCAAATAGAGCCCGAGAGCGCCCGGTGGCCTCTAGATCAGGTTTCGGACGCAAATGGCGCATTTGTCCGCATGGTAAGTCGGAATCGTGCACGAGGCGGACCGTTGGGAAGGGTATTCAGTGCCTTTTAAAGATTCATTGAGTCTCGATCAAGACGAGGAGTTTGACTTTAGGGTCAAACTGAGTCGGGGGGTTCCCGATGGCTTCCAGGTCAGTACTCGGGACGTGACCTGGGTTTATAGTGATGAAGGGAGGTACTAAGGACCTAAGGAGAGTTAAGGGGTAACAGAATGGTGGTGTCTACAGCTATGAAATATGAATTAAACATGAATTCTCGACCGTTCGACCTCCACAACAAAATGGTATAGTTGAAAGAAAAAATCGAACAATCCAAGAAATGGCAAGATCTATGCTCCTAGAAATAAATGTGCCCCATAGGTTTTGGGCCGAAATGGTTAACACCGCATGTCACACCATAAATAGAGTTTACTTGCATCCTAATACTAACAAAACACCATATGAATTGTGGATGGGCAAGAAACCTAATTTGTCCTACTTTAGAGTGTTTGGTAGTCCTTGCTATATTCTTTGAGATAGAGAACTTCTAGGCAAATTTGACTCTAGGAGTGATGAAGGTATATTCCTAGAACATTCTCAAAATATTAGATCTTTTAGAGTTTTTAACTTAAGTAACTCTAAAGTCATGGAATCAATTAATGTAGGAGTTTGTGTACGCTATCAAGCCGCTCCAAAAGAGTCTCATTTACTTTCCATTAAACTTATTATCAAATATGTTAGTGGGACCCTATCTTTTGGCATTTGGTATTCCTTCGACACAAATGATTGTCTATCGGCCTATTTGGACGCCGATTGGGCAGGAGATGTTGATGGATGTAAAATTACATCTGGCGGTTATTTCTATTTTGGAAGTGCACTTGTCTCATGGATGAGAAAGAAACAAAATTCTATTTCTTTGTCCACGGTGGAGGCCGAATACATTGCCGCCGGGAGTTGTCTCACTCAACTCATTTCGATGAAACAAATTTTGGAAGATTACGGTATTTCTCAAGGCACTATGACTATCTATTGAGATAATACTAGTGCAATTCACATTTATCGTAATCCCGTTCAACATTCTAGAACCAAGCATATTCGGATCCGTGAACATTTTATTCGTGACTTGGTTGAAGAGAAAATCGTTTCTCTAAACTTCGTTTATACCGATCAACAATTGGTCGATATCTTCACTAAACCTCTAGATGCCATTAGGTTTGAAAACCTTAGGAAATCAATAGGGGTTTACTCAATTGATTAAAATCGAAGCCGTCTATCTAGTTTAGGTTGTTTCCCTTGTATATTTTTATACCTATCAACTATATTACGTTTGTATATATTTTATTCAGAGTCTCAAAAATATTTTTTTTTCTTCTTATTTTCAAGGAAAAACGGGAATGGTTAGAAAAGCTTTCACAAATTTTTGTCCATATGGCTTTGTGGTCGATGTCTTCGGATCACTATCTTTTTCCATGTCCATGTGGCCTTTGATGAGTAGTTAATCTAGACCTTGTTTATCTTGTGCACAAAAATGCTCTTTTATGATATGTATTTCTGTGATTTCCTCACACCTTTGCCTTTTTTCCCACACCGTTCATGAAATATTACGGATATCTTGTTCACATTGTACTTGCAAAGTGAGGTTTGGTGTTGTCTTCTCAATCCCGTCACATCTATTATAAGCAATCGAAATTGTGCATGATCATCCGTTGCCCGGATTGAAACAAAAAATGATTATATTCTTTCGGTTGGTTTCTGTTTCAAGCAATGGACTCGGGCTGCGAAAAACATAAAGTTTTTGCGTGTATAGCCTCCACTTGCATTCTCGAATGTGTGCCTAAAATAGAAGCATTTAAAATGTTATATAATTCCAAGGCCAAAATATTTAGCTTGATTGATTCTTTAAAAAGAATTGTCTCAATCTACTGTTGCTCATGGGAGATATAATTTGAAGATCAATGGGCATGCACATTTAATCTATTCATTGCTTTCTCATTGTAACATTATTGGCGAGAGAATCATCTATTCTATATGCATGTTGCATTCGGGTTTAAGTGTTCAATAGTATTTCCTTATTGACACAAGGCTAATGTGAGTGAATATTACGTTTATATATTATTTGGCATTCCGCACTTGTACATTATTTTGGCTAAAAACTCTCACTCGCATTGTTCACATCCCTACATTCTCGCTCCCACTATTTGGATATGTTGACACAAGCTAGGACTATTAAAATCCGTATTTTGGCATCTTTCCGGCCTTCCTATTTCCTGTTCTTATTCTATTTTTAATCCTATTTTCTTTTTATTCTTTTTTAAACAGGGAAAATTTCGTCCAAAATTCTCGTTCGAACGAGTTTTCTAACAAAATTTTTACACACCTCTCTGGAACATTGTTCGTAATGTTGTTCAAACGAACTTATAACGAAATATCTAATGAAATACCCACTATGTTTCTGGAACTTCGTTCGAACGACATCACTCGTTCGAACGACCTGGGTTTAAAATCCGCGATTTCGTTTCCCCAGATTCTGCCGCATCAGCCTTTTCCCCTAATCCTGTGCACGTTTCCCATTTCCCCATTTCCTCTTTTCTCTCATTTCTCAACACACTCTTCCACTCTCTCTTTCCCACTCACTATTTCCCCTTGCCCCTTCCCATTATCCCTCTCTCCCACTCTCTATTTTCCCAGGTTTTTCCCTCCATTAAGCTCTCCTATTTGCTCTATAGATCTCCAAACTTCATTTTTCCTCTTCTCTTCACGGTATCATTTTTTCTACTTCACTCTTTATATATATATATATGCATTTGGGTTAGTTTTTTTTTAAAACCTTTTATTCCTTTGTCACCCAAATTCCATATATGATTATGTGTATATCTCTCTAGGTATTTAAGCCCGGTTTATTTACTCCTATTAAGATACATTCCATGATAATTTAAAATGTATTTTCCTTAATTCAAAATTATTTTTATTTCCCAAATATCACTTTTCCATTAAATCACCTTTTTTTCTTTTCCTGGAATATATCTTAATTTATTTTTGGCGGATGGGATTTGTGCTAATTGGTTGTTTGGTTTGTTGGCTTACTTAGTGTGTTTGGCGGTTTGGTTGGCTTTTTGTCGGGTAGGTTCTAGTCTTTGTCGTCATTTATAATGGCTCGTAATCGTTGCTTACGCCGTATTAGTAATTCCCCCGAGGAACGCTCCTCTTCCTCTGATGAGGAGTCCAATGCAAATGCAGTTATCCCTGACCTTAGGCTGCGTTGGGGGTCACTCACCGCTCACACACTATATCACATCCAAAGTTTCTTTACACGCTCTATTGTTCGGGAGAAACTTGTTAATCTCCAATCCCTCCACGGCACCACGACACCACGACACCACTGTGCATTCGTGGATTTCTAATTTAGGGTGGGACCCCTTATTCTCTCTCACCGACACCATTTTTCTCGACCTTATTCGGGAATTTTATTTTCGGAGGCTTGTCGGGAGAATCATATTTTCTCTCGAGTGCGCGGTAAGGAGATTATTGTCTCTCCTAAATCCATTTCTCATCTCCTCTCCTTACCCAGGGTCAGTAATCCCTCCTTCCTATGGGCTCCTGATACTCGCCCTGGCCCTTCCCTCGTTATGCGCACCATCTTTAGGTTTAACCCTCCCGGCACTGTCACAATCTTTTATAAACACTTGCATCCCAATTTTATGGTCCTTAATTTGATCGTGTGTGCGTGTCTTATTCCCCTTGCGAACATAACCCAAATCACCAAAATGCATGTGGACCTAATGTTTTCCATTAGCATTAGGGCTGCCATAGATCTCTCCGCCTTCCTCTTTGGTGTCATTCGGTCGGTGAGGATCCTCCCTTCCAGTCCCGCTCGCCAAGCCCTCCCATTTGCCACTATTATTACCAGGTTTTGTCTTGTCGCCTGCTGCCTCCGCCTTTCCACCGATAGCCCTATCACCCGCTTCCAAATAATTGACATGTCATCGGTCAGTCGGTCCCATGGTCATTTACCCCCGATACTCCTCAACTCACTCCATCTGCCTCCTCTCAATTCGCCACTTCCTCCCCCTGCCCATAGTCGTCCCGTACCCTCTCGTACTACCCATCGCCACTTCGTCCCCCTGCCCATATTTTATTTGTTCCTTCACGGGTTGAGAAAATTCAGGACG
Source organism: Sambucus nigra (assembly GCA_949130495.1). Lineage (NCBI taxonomy): Eukaryota > Viridiplantae > Streptophyta > Magnoliopsida > Dipsacales > Adoxaceae > Sambucus > Sambucus nigra. Next base: position 665,062,977 of record OX422207.1, read on the forward strand.
ATAGGTGTCAAGACAGGGGGATTCTGCAGGAAGTTTTGGTTTCCATGCAGCAGGAAAGGGCGTCACAAGCTCGCTGGGAGGAGGCTCAAGTGCGTAAAGATGACGCAAAGGCACGTTGAGATTATCTTCTATTGGAGCACCTTGAGGCCATTCGCCCCATGGAGATGCGCCGAGGTGCAGGATCATTCGATTCTGGCTCCCTTCCCGATGATTATCCTAATGATGCTCCTGCTCCTTGATTTACTGTGTTTTTATTCTCCTTTCTCAATGTGATTGTGAGGATGAGTGGATATTTTCTTTCTGGTATTATTTCATTTGGTTTGGATTTTTTCCTTATGACATGTATGCAATTTGAATATTTCCCATTTCCCATTGGTTAATGAATTATCATGTTATTCTCTTTGTTAGTTCATTTCTTAATATTTATTGGTTTATTGCCTATTGTTCTCTCGATTATCTTTTAACATGCATGATATTTATCCCTTTGTCTTTTTCGGACAAAAAGGGGGAGAAATATTGATAGGGGAAATTCATAGTTTAGGGGGAGTTAATTTCTTAATATTCATCATATGCATATTTTAGGGGGAGTTAGTTCATTTACTATTCACAACATATGCTAACACATTCATTCTCTACTTCCCCATGCGTTTATGAATTTGTTGTTTCATGTGTGTAGGATACATCACCTACTCTTTTGCAGCATCATCAGTCGTGTTACTGAGTCTGTCTTTTTTTGAATTTTTGGGACGGGCTTTAGAATCGGCTTGATGGATGGCTTAGCAAATTCAGTATTTTTATTTCTTTTTATTATTCTGTTTTGTCCCGAAATAGCCAAAGGGGGAGATTTGTAAGGATAAATTTCCAATCGAGTCATTTGCTATATTGGATTCATTCTGTTGGACAAAACAATTTTGGGTCATTCCTCATCAAGCATCATTCAACCGTAAAGATTCGAGCATTGCATCCAAAGTTCACGCGACATTAATATGCATCTCATGTTCACTCGTCTAAAAGGTATATGACCAAAATCACTTTAAGTGTTGGAGTATTTTTTATAATCGAGAAATTTTCACATAGAGTAAAGTTCACAAAAATTGAATTTCCATAAAGAATTATTTTTGAAATTTATTTTAACTCTCTCTATGTAAAATCTGACATCTCGTTCGAAATTTCTCCAGGTCGTTCGAACGACATTCCCCGGGACTCACTGGAAACTCGTTAGAAGCTCGTTAGAAATGTCGTTTGAACGACCTCGTTCGAATGAGATTTCTAATGACCTATCTAATTCGACACAGGAATTCCGTTAAATAACTCGTTTGAACGACATGTCGTTCAAACGACCTCGTTTGAACGAAATCTGCCAGATTTGAAAATTTTAACTTATTTTCGAGCAGTTATTTTGCAAAAACTGTTTTGGTCCACTACTTTTATAGATATAATATATGGACAAAAATCAGTTATTTTAACTAAGGAAGTTTCATATTCTCTTGAGAGAAAAAATTCACAACTTCCCTTTTTGGTAAAATCAATCTCCAACACAACTTTAACCCTTTAATCAAAAGCCCATGCAATCAACTTGACATTCAACAAGCTAGTTTGTGCTGATCTCTGCATTCAAGCTTAGTGGAGACAGTGGTTTTGGGCTTCGGTGGATACTGCGACACGAGTAGTGTCGAGCAACGCGTACTACAAATTCAGAGGCCGAGGACGGTATAAGCATGCCTTGAGTGAGTCAATGTATGTAAGTCTTTTGAGGCTCTTGTAAAACCTATTTTATAGTGGATTTTGTCTAGGCCCAGCCGTCCGAGGTTTTTTCCATTTGGGTTTTCCTTGTACATTGGCGCGTTGTGGTTGTGATTTTTGCAATTTACTTTCTTAAATAAAATAGATGTATGCTTAGGATAAAATGGATAAAATTAAATAATTTTATTTCAATTAATCAAGTTCACAATCTCATCTCGCATTAATTGATAAGAGTTCTTGCTAACTTATCAATCTACTACATAAATTAAAATTGGTGAATATCTTTTCTTAGCTTATTTTAATTGGGATCTGTGTGTTTATTCCACGAAATAAACTTAGTACATATAACCTTGAAACTTCAAAAGTACCAATAAAAGAAATATAGCATGCCTTCCAAGGGATACTCAAAAGGAACTGCCAATTGGAACCTCCAGCCACCCACATGAACAACATCACCAGGCTCCCCCTCAGAAAATCGAAGCGACCTTCCCTCCAAGCATCAAGACCATTAAGAGTCTCCGCCAGTATCATCGCCTCAGGACTGCGATGGTAAGACATCCACACCATTATTTTAGCCAACAGGGGATCCACCATTAAGTCTCTCATTTCCAACAAAAGTCTCAAAGTAAGGTCTAAGGCAATGACTCCAGTACAGTTCTCATCATTAAAATCCCTCAAGCGCATAGAGTGCATAACAGGCCGAAGGGAAATCATCCCCTAGTAACCAACGGTCAAGCCACTGAAGGGGAAATATGGATCAAATCCGCTAACAATGCCCGAGGAGAAATTTGGGCATAGTTTTCGCTATACTGGGATTGATTCCCAATATGATCGAGAATTCTTCGTAGGCCAGACAGACCTTATCTAAGCCAAAATGGATAATACGGTCTTTAGGGTACCAAAATTGTGCTGTCGTCGCTAGCATATTCCGGTCAATGGCTCAATTACACCACAGGGAGACTCGATGCAAGTTGAAATCCTCCTAGTACACATTATACAAGCACATGACCTCTAGACCTTCAAGACATGAAGAAAATTTTACATTCATCGTAAGGGACATTTAGGAATGATAGAAAATAAGAAGCAAGAAACAAGAAAAAGAAAGTGGGTGTGGATGGAAAAACTACACTCCTTACCTCTACTTTTATAAACAAAATATTTGGCAAAAGACCAAGGATCTGAGAAGTCCGAATGAATTCATGTTCTACAAAGTGTGCAAGAAAGTGAAATAAAAGTATTAGAGTGATTTGAATTGACTCATATGCCAATAGGTAAGACAAGGGGTATGCCGATCGGTAATACCTTTATTTTGGAACATTCCATCTTTCCTATTTTGTCAAAATCAAATTCTCAAAATGAAATACTTATTTTGAAAAATCTTCAGGTGATTTATTCTTAAAATATCCAGTTTTACTTATCATTTCCAAAATAAATCTTTTTCTTGAGTTAATTCACTCTCTTCCCGAATACATAAACATCCTGTCATCTTTGCATATAGGATAAGTCATTGAAATAAGAATTAAAAATAAAAATATTTTATATGATGTCATTGCACGATTACTTCTTTGCCGGAAGAAAAAAAATAGAAAAATACAAAACTATAGAACTCAGTTCGAACACACAATCTCTCACTCACTCTCAAACCCTCACCCTCTGTGGCAGATACTCTTTCCCCAGCGACGAGCGGTAGAGCCTCCACTTCAAGAACTCGATCCCTTATCCGAAGAGGCATAAGGTACCAAATAGGAAGGAACATAATTCTTGATGTAAGAACTCGCAGTGTCCCCTAAGTCCTTGATATCCTTCAGCCATATGGTCAGTACTCAAACATACTGTAAGAAAATAAATGAAAGCAAAAGACTAATTAGTCAGTAAAGAGCAAAGAAAGAATATAGAAAGACAAGAAGAGAGAAGAGGAATATACCTTAGGTTGATGGACATCATCATTAAGCCTCATCAACCCTGACATGATGCATTAGGACGGTGAGGCATGCTCAATGTCCCCCTGCTATTCAATTGGAAATTATAAAAAGGGGGAGTGACCAGAATGATCGGAGCCTCCTCTTCCACTGCCGCCAATGACGTACCACCACCAATTGTGGGAAAATCCCACTGGCCTACTGGTACCCCTACCCGAAACCGTAGGAGGTGGAGGCATATTCACCACATCAAGAATGCAAGAGGGCATCAATCAGCTCGTCACGAAGTCCAAGTAATCATACCTTATCGCAGTGTCCGTATAGAGTGTGTAGGGCTCGCTAACTAGCACTGCCTCCCTAGCATCGTTAGACATCTCCCTCACTTACCTCATGTACATTGGGGGCATCAATAGTGGTACCACCACCTCATTCTCCAGAATCTTCTGCACCACCCTCTCTCCTAGGTACCAGACATACCCAAACTCATGCGCCATCAAACACTGCATTTGTACATGCATACCCGTCACCCCCGTATGCTGAGGAGACATTTCTTAAGGGTATATGGTCACCTGAAAATCCCTAACAAAGAATTAATATTCATGTAGGAAGATAATGTCAAGAAAGGATTCAGAAGAAAAATGAAATAACCTGATCACTTGTCAAGGTGTTCAAAGCCTGTTGTACTTCCGCCAAGGACAAAGATTAGTTCGATCTCCGGCTAGACTTTCGCCACTGGAACATCTAATAGAAATCCCATAAATACTCATACTTTAGGGATATCAACCTCACATTGAGACAAATCACCTCATAGAACCACGATTGCAAAAGACAGAAATCATCAAGGAAGAAACTAAAGAAAAATGCAAGGAAATACACATGAAAAGAAAAATATATGCGAAAGTTACCTCCAAAAGGTGCATGTCCCCTGTAAAAGTCTGCCGGAAGCTCTAGATGAATGCATCCAAATAAGAATAAACGGTCTCCAAAGTCAGGTTCCCCCAATCATAGAATTGGACATCGAAAAATGCCCTCGGAAATGTCAAAAACCAGAGATGAACGACGCACCACTCGTCCCCACCAAAAAAACACCCAAGAAAAGAAGAATCAACAATCGGGCCATTTGTCTCACCTGCCACCTGTAATTATCATCTATCCTCCTACTCAAGATCACATATTACAGAGAAGAGATGAAAATAGAATCCCCAGAAATGATTCTGCCCACATCCCCCGATGCTGCTTGAACCGCCTCCGGCGTTACGCTCACGGTGCGATCCACCTTTATATGCACACCCTCATAATCTATTCCCAACAAATTCTGAACATCAGTGGGATTAATAGTCATCTCCCCAAAGCCCAAGTGGAAGGTGTGGGTAGTGTCCCACCGTCTCTCTCCTAAAGCGCATAACACCGCAATAGAACGCGACGTCCCGTCTAAAGCCTGCGCCCGATGATCAAAACTAGCAGAAGTAACCATCCAGTGCACCACTGTCGGGAGATAGTCCCAAACATCCTTCAACTAAGTCGTCCCCCGATAACGCATGCTCAAAGGAGCTTTATCAGTCTGCAAAAGCAAAAGAGAAGAAGAAACCTTTCATCATCACAAGAAAATAAAGAAAAAGGAAAAGAAAAAGAATATTAAAAGTCACCATTCTTACATAGCCACTAGGGTTCCTCACCCTAGATGAACGGTGGTGTACTGGCTCATGTAAAAGGAAGCTCTCTTAATCAACTGACTCAAACAAATCAAAAGCATTCCTGTTACCCAAGGCCAGGGGCACCCTAGGGTGCCACTCCAGGTAAACCCAATCGTCAACGTTCAGTCACTCCAAATTGTATCCCTCGCTAGAAGAACCTACCATTTGAAGTCTTGAAGGAAAAGGACTTAGGAATGATTTTTAGAGAGAGGAAGAAGAAGATTCAAGCACTTGAAGGTGTAAAAAATTAGGAGGGATCACCCCCTTTTTATAGGAGACTAAACAACATGCTAATCGGTAGATCCCTGCACATAGCGATCGACACCTTCCTGTTCCTCTTCCCAAGGAAGCTCAAGAGTTCATGCCATTTACATATGGCAATCCCTATCGCATACCAATCGGCACCCCCTTCAAATTTTGTATAAAAATGGTAGAAAATGTCAAAAAAAACCAAAAATTACCCGATTTTTTTTAAATACCAAATAAATATTGGAACATTTCTTCATAAAAAAACCATTTTTTAGAGCACTAAGCTTCAAACGAACTCTTAAAATCCCCAACAATATTAATATTACACCCTTATCCCCAACATAAACCTTAACCTACCCTCAACATATTTCATAAATAGAACCAACAATACGCTTGCATCCCAAGTTTACTACAATTACCCAATATAATCTCAAATCTCAAGTCTTCCCTAGCAGAATCCCAACCTAAAATCAAATGCTTCCCCTGTGAAATTCCAAGATAATACCTTCCCAGTTCCCCAACGGAATCTACAGGATGAACTTTCTCTCAATCCATCCACCATCAAAATTTTAGGATATGCTTGTAATGAAAATCCCCCATGGCTTCCCTAGAGAAGTTATCCCCTCTAAAAATAACATAATCCCCAATCAGATGTCTCGAGGATTAATCCTTCCCCGATAGAGTCTTAAAATAACACAATCCCTAGCAGGAGAAAACGTTCATCTGCATCACCCAATTCAAAAGTTTTCTAGGAGAAGAACTCCTCGCATTATAACTTTAGGTCCTTAGAATTAACCTTGACCCTTAAAATCGATCCCTTCAACTTTAGGTGCTTAGAATTGATCTTGACTCGCAGAATCGCTCCCTATAACTTTAGGTGCGAAGAATTGACCTTGATCCATAGAATTAGTCCTTACAACTTCAAGTCGTCAAAATTGACCTCGACCCACATAATCGGTCCCCTAAACTTTAGGTCTTCTAAATTAACCTCGGCTCATAGAATCAGTCCCCCAAGCTTTGGGTCCTCAGAATTAACATCAACCCTCAAAATAGGTCCCTATAACCTTATCTCATTAGAATTGACCACGAATCGTAAAATTGGTCCCTATAACTTTCTATCCTCAGAATTGACCTCGATTCGCAAAATCGGTCCTCTCAAATTTAGGTCCTCGGAATTGACCTCGACTCGGGGAATCACTCCCTATAATTTTAGGTCCTTAGGATTTCCCTCGACCAGCTGCATCGATCCCCTTAACTTTGGGTCCTCAGAATTGACCTCGACCCACAGAATTGGTCCTCTTAATAATAGGTCCTCAGAATTGAAATTGACCCACATAATCGATTCCTACAAACTATAGGTCCTTAAAATTGATCTCATCCCTTAGAATTGGTCACTACAACTTCAGGTCCTAAGAATCGACCTCAACCCTTAGAATTGGTTCTCCCCAGCACAATTCAAAAGTTAAGCTTGACTTACTGAATTGAGCATCCTCATCTCTTTAGGTCCTCAGAATCGACCTCGATCCACTAAACCGATCACCCTCGTCCCTTTGGTCCATAGAATTGACCTTAAACACCCTCTTTCCCAATATCAATATGGTGTCTATTCAACAACCTTCACTTGTTCCAAGCTCACCCTTTAATGGGATTTGCAGACATAACATTCTAGGATCCCCTAAGCACCTCTTTAGATCCTTAGCACTTCCTCTTTCGTCATAAAACCTTGGCTATACTCCGAGTACTGATAAGGAGTCCATCAGGTGCTCTCGAACCCCATTTGACTATCGATCAACTTTATCACCTAATCAATAGCTCATTGGATCTTTATAGGGCCCTGAATCCCCTTTCCAACAGTCTGCCCCATGCACAAATCAACCTTACGATTTAGACGAACGGACAATTTTCCCTCAAAAACTAATTTGGAGGCCATCGAGCACCCTCAGGATCCGTTTGACTCTTGTTAACTCTTTATATTGAATGATACTAAATGAATCATTAAAGTTATCTAAATTCCCTTTCCAACGGTCCACCCAGTGCACGAATCAGCCTTACGGTACAAACGAATGACCCATTTTACTCCGAAGGGTCATCAGGCGCTTTCGGGCCCCATTTGACTTTGTTCAACTCTCCAAATCGAGCAAAAATCTTTGGAACATCTAAGTTCCTTGCATAACCTTTACAATAGTCCATCCAGTGCATGAATTGGCCTTACAATTCAGATGAACAATCCGTTTCACTATTGTTCAAAAAACTGTTGGGCGCTTTCGTGTCCCGTTTGACCACAATCAACTCCTAAACCTGGTAGCGGTGCATGGATTATTAAAGGGATATGAATACCATTTCCAACTGTTCATCCTGTGCATGGTTCTGACTCACTAATGGTGTTTTACGATCATTTTTTCTAAAAAATCTGCCTGAGACTGCCGGATGGCAACCCCATTTCCCTGCATATCGACAGTGTATCTGGGGTTGCTTACCGAGAGGGAGATTAAGGATAATGTCAATCGGCAACCACTTGAACCTATATAAGGAGTACATGAGCTCACTTTAAAAGGAACCTCAGAAAGATCCCTCTCAGTGATCTCAATAATATTCTCTCGAACTCAGCGTGGTTTCCATATTGAAACCTCTCCTCCACATTCCATTTCCATCCTTTCCTTACCCAATTTGGAAAATTCCCTTCCCTCTCATCCTACCACCTTCATCCATTTGCAAGATCAACCATTCAACAATCAAAATCAATTTTAAAGCTTCAAGAGAAGGTCCAAATCTTTCACTCTCTCTTTAAATTCTCTTATTTTCACATTAGTTACTTAATTCTGATTTTTAGCATTTCATTTTTTTAAATCGCACCTCTTAATATCAACTCTTTTATTAGCAGTATTGCACAAGCTATTTTTTCTATAACCCCCCTCCCCAAAAAAAGAGAGAGGGTTTTCTTGTAAATTCCAAACGGGAATTTCTCAATATATTTTCTTACATTAAAACATCCTCTTTCCCCACAGACACATATAAGAACAAACACTCGATTGGATTTATGGGATAAACCCAACCCCGTGTTATATGCGAACTACGTGTAGTTTGATGCCTTTTAGGATAGTTAACGTCTCGGGTAAACTTTGAGATTGGAGTCCTCTTTTCCTATATTTTTTTTCATATATTACTTTCATATATTATATTTGTGATTCATGCTTGCGTTTTGTCCAACGTATACCATCGTTCTTCTGTAAACGATCGGTGACTCGATGAACACATACATTATATTTTGATTACTATTTTGAGAATACTCCTAAGGATGATCTCGCTCCATTTTATCCATGACGTGAGTTGAGTAATTCCACTCTCTATTGATATATATACGCACACACTTCACAAAGTTATTAAAATGAAGAATAACGCATGTCCATGAGAGATCGAAAGGGCGGTATGGGTGCCTAACACCTTTCCATTTCGTAACTAACTGCTCGAATCCCTGAACTAATTGGTTTCTCAAGCATCAATATGTCCTTGATGCCATTCTCTTGAGAAGACAACATTTCTTTTGCCTGTTTTGTGCAAAATAGACTGGCGACTCTATCTCTACACATCACCCCAATTGACGATGATTGAAGCACTCCGAGGAAGGGCACGAACCTCCCGCGTGCACGCGAGATGACCGGGAGAGGGATGTCCAAACCAGATGTGCCATGTGCATGGTTGATTTCTCCCATGCGCACGATCTTGGATTGAAAACCCCCGCAAATAAAATTACCCATGGTCGTACGGACGGGGTAATTATCAGTCGTGCATACAATTTTTCCTAAAACTATACAATCATTTGAACAGGTCAAAATCCAGCCGTTCGAATGGAGCTAACAAAAATCTCAAACAAATCCAACACTCAAAAGTATATCTTTCAAAAATATTTTTTATGGATGGTATCTGGAGTATATAAGGACAAGGGAAATATACAATGATAATGGGTGAAATGAATAGTAATGAGATGTGGGGAAATCGTAAGTTTATGGTCAGAAATTGTTTAGTGACCGGGACAAAAAATGAGACACATGTTTCTTACAACTTGAAAGTGATGTCATTCTTAGTGATTATGCTAAAATAAAAAAAAAAACATGCAATGACTAAGTACGGTACTCAAAGAAAGTTGACTCAACTTGTGACTCGGAGATACATAAAAACCCTAAAAAATGTTAACAACTCAAATCTCACGGGTTTGAGTCTCCACTAGTAATGTTTTAAGTCTCTCTTGAGAATGTAGTTACTCTTCAACTTTTGATTCTAAAACGTGATAGCGCAATTTTTTCGAGTTTAGAAATTCATAGTGCAAGTACGCTTTAAGAGGTATTAGTTAATTTTATGATAAAAAGAGTAATTTTATGGTCGAACAAGGATATTTTTAGACTTCTAAAAGAGGAATGATATACAATGCATGTTATATAAAAAAAATTAACTGCATAAAAAGTTTAAAATGATTTGTTTCTGAAATGTTTTCAAAAAAGGCACAATTTTGATAAATTTCCTACCCCAAACAAAAAGGAACATCGTCCTCGATGTTTAAAACTATATATAAAAATTGAAAGCAAAAGATAGGAAAGAGATTACCATAATCAACCGCTAATGAAAATGTACCATATGATGGAGGCAGAGGTTGAACCTGAAGAACAAACGTGACACAAAAATATACATGTCTATAAAGTATGTGAAAATCATTTGGGGGATGATAAAACACCACCCCCAAACAAGATAAGACTCATACTCAGAAACAGGATACTGCGAGTTGTCTCCCGATAGCGCTAAGTTTAATGTCTTTAGCTAGACCAATCGGAACTCACCCATAAATAAGATATAATCGACTATAGATCGGGGTGGAAGAAATGGTGTGGCAATTGGGATGTGGTGGGGATTATAAAAATTGCACGATCGTTCTATAAATGGATGATGATAATGGTCGCGTCATGGCACATCAATGTGCTGATGGAAATAAAAACCACCATGATAGATAAATGGAAGGCATGTAGGATCAAGCTTGGTGTTACAAAAGGTGAGAGTATCACAAATACTCTCATGGATGGTGGGGTCGATGAAAAACTCACTAAAGGGCTCGTGGAGGGCGAGGATGGAGGGAGGTTCAGGATAAGACCTAAAGGCATAGATGGAAACATGTGAGGTATAATAGCATGGTCCAAATTAGGTAGTGGTTAGGGTGGGATGAAGAATGCGAGAAGATGATCCAACTCGAGAGTAAGGGATATACATTAATCATGAGGCATGGAGTTATCATAAAAAATAATCGCAAGAGGAAGTGCATAAGTAAAGGAGGGAGAGATAAATTGATCCACACATAAATTAACATCCGAGGTGGTGAAAAATCTCATAAGGCATTAAAATTTGAGATATAAGAATCAACATCTAGATCAGACTCAAAGTGAGATAAGCATGTTTGGATAGGACCCATATCCAGAGAGGTAGGAACCATCTCGGAGTCAATATAAAAACATTGGTGAACACTCGTAGCCAGAGTGAACCTATAAGAAATGAGTGCCTTGGGGACACACTCGTTGGGATCAAAAGGTGTAGGCTTGGGTATATTTTGGATTTAATGGGATAGGGAATATTAACCTCTATAAGACAAGGCGGGGTTTGATCAGTCTCACAATCTTTAGGTAAGTCAACACAATTGTCAACTTAGGGCCCGGACCATGTGGTGGTCTCAACTTCGAGATTATTGGGGTGATAGGGTCATTCACACTCAAAATTCATGTCACAAGATGACTCATCATCACTCCATGTGGGTGCAATAATGGGTGGAGTGGGGGTGAAATTCGACTCTCTCGCACACTCAAATTCATTTATCCTTTGTTCAAGCCATTGAGTATCCTACTTTTGTTCGAAGATGAGCTTTTGAAAGAGGATTTCGAGAGTGGATGTGCAAGGTGGTGGTGAAGTATTGGCGGGTAGTGGTGGTGGTTAAGGTGGACACAACTCGCTATGGAGACTAGGATGCAGAGAATACTGATATGAAGTGTGAGGAATAGGGTCAAGTTCATCATACAAGAGAGAAACATCTCCATTAGAGACAAAAGGTTGATAATCATAGGGAGCATAGTGAGGGAACTGATCGGGATAAGGTGCACTAGGTTGCCATGGAGACTGTAAAAAACTATGAGGATCCACAACATGAGTTAAGGATTCATATTGCATAGGAGGGTGATCAAGCCTCCACAAATAGCTTGGATGCTCATACCCCTTGGCATGAGATATTCCGTGACCATATTCCGAGGATGGTTTCAAAATAGTGTCATATGGATACACGTGGGACATGGCTAGTTTAAAGGAATATTGAAAATATGAACACTCACGAGACAAGTGATCGATGTGAAAGCAGTAGGTTCACGACGAAGCATTTGTCGTGTTGAAACTAATCACCGGAGGAGGTTTAATATGAGATTCGTGCATGGACGATGCAAGGGTATCAACTTTATGTATGAGAGAGTTAAATCCACAAAAAAAAGTATAGAGGTTGGACTCGGGCTCAACTTCAAACATGCTTCGAGATAATGGGAAATCGCTAAAGTATTCCCTTAAAGGACGTTCTTCTGCCATGACAAGAAGAGTATTTTTGGATTTTTCAATATTATTAAAAAAATCTTTTTGTGATTTTTGAATATGAAAAAAGGAAATATTTTTGGCATTTTGAATATTGAAAAAGAAAAAAAATATTTTATGGTTTTTTGGAAAATATTTTTGAAAAAGGAGAAAAATATTTTTGGGATTTTTCAAAAAGGGGATACAATGGACTCTGTGTGAAACTCAAAAGGGTGGAGTCGACTACCAAAAGAGTTGTAGTAGACACATACAAGCAAAGGAAAAATCTGAACGAGCACGTAACCAAGTTTTATTTTCAATTAAGTGATGGGGTAGTCAAATTTTAATTAATCCGAGGGTGAGAAAAACACGGAGCCTTACATCCCCATTGAACAAATGTGCTCCTACTTCTTCCCGGGAGAACAAGAGGCTTACTAGTTAAGGCTCCCCACACTATCTACTACAACGATCGACCATCCGGTACCATGCTGGGGAAAGAACAAACCCTTTTTATTGTGTGGCCTCAATTAAAACCTTATTTTCCTAGACAATAGTCATAAGAAAGTCGATCGACGATTGACAGGGGTGGAAAGTACTCACTAAAGTATCCTTCGAGTGTCTCTTTCCAAAAGTTTCCTAATGAACATCGATCCTACTTAGCTTACTAGTTGATTGATTTTAATTCAGTGAGAGCACGGGTAATAAGAAGCTGGGATAAAGTGATTGAGTGGGTGATCACATCCCAACTCGTTTCAATGATCGGGTTTAGATCTTAGGTTCATTAATTCTTCAGACCATTCAAATTAAGTGAGATACGATAACAAACAACGTAGATTAGCAAATAATCACACAAAAATGAACTCACTCGTAAGATATTCATGAGTGATAAAGAAATGTACCTCCCACGGCTTTTACACACGTGGGGTGAAGACCTAATTTAATCAAATGGGGGAAAGTTCACCTAACTTCAGTCATCCCCGGGAGTCTTACGAACCCAAAATAGAGAGGCTTCAAAATCCACTCCAAGGGATCTCTCTCTCTCTCTCTCTTTCTATTTTGTTCTGTTTCCCTTTTCGCCTTTTTTTGTTGTTGGTGAGTAATTAGTACAAATAAATTGGTGTAAAAAATGCACCCAAAAATATACAACGCATCCATAATCCTAATACAACCAGTCTAATAAATGAATAAAAAAGTAACAACTACACTATAAATGAATTACAAGTCTTCAATGTGTCACCTTGCCAAGAAAGCGGCAAAGGCGACATTTAATAACATGCTTTTTATGTGCATGTCATTGTATTCAAAAATCGAGTCTCAAAATTCCTTAAATACCTACAAAACTTATTAAACAAATCGTATTGCGCTAAGTATGGGAATCAATCCAACTTTCAAGTGGAAGTCAAATAACGTGATTGCTTGCAATTTTAATTTTTTATTAAAATCTTTTTTAAAAAAAAATAATTTCAAGGGAGAATAAAAATTCTAAAATCTTAGGTGAGCAAATGAAATAAACTACACGTAACCAAGTGTGATAAATGTGAGAAGATACAAGAGATGGGATTACACTGTGTGATCAATTATTTTAATTTTTTAATTTATTGAATTGAATTATTTTGAGATAATATTAAATTCATACTCTAACTCTCATTACAGTTATAAATGAATAATATCTTTTTTAGAAAACTAATTTAAAAATGTCACACTTTAATAAACTATTTTAATTTATACTCTTTTTAATAAACTATCCGCTAAGATTAATTTATTAAAAATTATATGAATCATCAAATTTCAACACCGAATTAAAATTTAAAATTTAGAAAAAACTTATCCCTAATTCGATTCCAAAATCAAATATTAATATAATATATCTCGATACGTAAATTAATTTGTGATAATTAAAAATTAATTCTCCAAGAAATATGACAAATGACTTATTAAGTAATTAAATTAGCATCTTACGCAGTTTCATCCCACCCCTTAAACGGAGTGATTAGCGGAACATATTTAAATAAGCATGCATAATCATAATAATATCAATAAACATCGAAATGGAGAAAGAATACGATACGCAAAGTCTCCTTTTGAATCGCGTTCTTGAATTGCGTCCCAATCTCTTTCGCAATCAACTTCACTTGATTACAAAAATAAGAAGAAAAACTAAACCTAAAATTTACTCTAAACTAAACTAATTTTTTTTTTGTATATTTTATCCTATTTTTTCCCTCTGAACTGTGCAAAGAAAATAATGCAGTCCAAGTTCTCTCTTTATTCCGTTTGTGAGATTTTCTCTTAATGAGCTGCCCTCCCTTGTTTAAATAACCCACGAAGTAGTTCAGAGATATTTGTGGGATTTAAAAAATGGCTAAATATATTGACTCTTAATAGAGTCACATGGGATTTGGAAAAGGTGGAAAGGGGTTAGAGGTAGGGCTGTAAATCGGGCTGGGTGAGCCGGGCTTGGCGCTGCTCAGGCTCGGCCCGAACTCACATACCCATGCTCAAGCCCGAGCTCGGCCCGAATTATTTTTTCTCACCTAGGCCCGAACTCGGCTCATAAATATTACCGGCTTCGGGCCCGATTTTGGGCAGGCCCGATTTCATTTTTTTTTAATTAAAAAAGTTTGAATTAATTTTTTTTTCTTGTATTTCCATCATGGACAAAATTATACATTAAAATCTAATTGATATTTCATTAAATAAAATATATAATTATGAAATGTATTAAATTAAAACAAGGGAAATAAGAGTGAAAAGCTACAAATGCCTATTAAATTTCAGACATTTAGCATAATTTGATCACTTACAAAGGCTTATTGTGACTTGATCAATTATTAAATCAAATACCCATAATGAGATTAACAATAAAATCACAAAATTGAAAATCACATGTAATCTAATGTATTATGACAAATGATTTTTTTTTTAGAAAAAATAATAAATAAAATAAAAGGACGAAACCTAATTGAACAATATTAACATAAATATGTTATATTATATAAATTATTTATTTATTTATTTATTTATTAATATGAAGTTCGGGCTTCGGGCCCAATTCGGGCTTGGCGAAGTTCGGCTCAAGCTCGGCCCGAAATTCGTTCGGGCTTGGAATTTTGGCTCAGGCTCCGCTCGGCTCAAACTCAAATAAAGCTCGGCCCGAAAATAGCGGGCCGAACGGGCGGGCTTCGGGCGCTCAATTTACAGGCCTAGTTAGAGGGTTCCTATTTTAATGGAACTTAGTTATGGCAGATTTGAATGGGTTTCGGGTTTGGTACGAAGTCGGGTTAGGAAGTTGGTTAAGGTTGAGGGTATGCAGGCCAGATTGAATTTAGGTTTCCATGGCTGTCGGTTTTGTGGTTTTAAATCGAGTATTAGGAGGTGGGCTATGACCGGTGTTGGTTCTGGAGGGAGTTAGGTGGTTAGGTCTCGGGTGGAGTTGGTTGCAGTGTGGTGGGATGTTGGCCGGATTATTGGAGGGATGTGGACGGATTAAAGGAAATGGGGGGGGGGGGGGTCATTGAGTTAAGGGAGGTAGTTTCCGCATATGGAAGCTTTGGTCCAGCAGGTCATTTTCAGTTTTGGAAGTTTGGTAATGTTGGAGAAGATGGGTGAGTAGGAGAGAGAGCGTGGTGTGCTTACATTTACCTAAAAAAATGAGATAAAATAAAATAAAAACTAATGAAGTATTTACAACCTAATTAAAAATAAATATAAAAAAAACTAAAAAAAATTAAATTCCTAACTTAAAAATAAAAGATTCAGATAACAAAATAGAATAATAATAAAACAACACTAATTAAAAAAACTAAAATTAAAAACAAATAAAATAAGATAAATAAAAATCTAATAAAACGCACACCATAAATAATATAAAAATACTCAATGTATGATAACAGACCCTAATATATACAACATTACCCGCACAAATAAAATATAAAATAAATTCTAAAAATATACACGGCTCAAAATAAAAATCTAAAAAAAATCAAAAGGTACAAACTAAACACACACGAGGCTCAGATGATGGAAAATGCTCGGTTTAGGCTTAGGTTTGGTATGAAAAAGGGATTAGGACATCAGAAATGATATGGGTAAGCTCAAATAGGGACTTATGTCTTCACGGTGCTTTGGTTTTCTTCATTCCACGCTTTTGACTGCTACTTTGTCGCAATTACGTTGATTTTGCATAATTTGATACTGTGACTGCTGATTGACATGCGAAATAATAAAATACAAAATATAAGGCCAATTTTATTAAGATCAAATGACTAAAATGCACATATTTAGGGTATAAAATAGACAATTTTGGGTGCTTATCAAGCATGATGAGGTGGATGTCATTCCCGAGGGGGTGTAGGGACTCGGGGGACGATTCCTGAGGGGTCGTCCAGGGAAGTTCGTAAGATGAGGGATGCAATTGGAGATGATGGGGCTAGGAGGGGTCTTAACTTCTTTAGGGGATCCTTACCTAAGGTGCCTACGAACTTTCTTAGGTCGATGGTGGCAAGCCTACGACTAGGTTCTGGTGGGGTAGGTCCATTAGGGCATGCTCCTGGGAGTACGGGGACTCCTTCCTACCATCATGTAATACCCCGTACTTTTGGCTATATTTATTTTTGGGATTAATTAATTAAATGCGTATTAATTGGAAATTAATCCGGGTTATAAATACTAACGAGATGTGAGTTGGTATTTAATTATGTGCATATATGAGTGTATATAAATTTGGAATTATAAAATTTGTCATGAGATTTAAATACGGCAATTTGGGAATTTTGTTGAGACGCGTGTGACCGCCGCGTCATGGTATATTATTTTAATTATAAAAGTGATTTTTATTTCTATTATCCGTATGGTCATTTTGAGTGCGCCAACGCATCCGGAAGGGTCGAGATAGTCAGAAAACACTAGCCGGGGGTGTAGTTTGGATTCTGGGGTATTTTTAGGCCATACCAGCATCATAAAGGGTATTTTGATAATTTCGTATTTTGGGAAATTAAAAGTGACGAAAATTGGTTAATTACATCTGATGTGGATTTGACCCACTAAGCCCCTAACCAACCCATATTAACCTAGAAGGCTACGTAGGTTATTAGAAGAGTTTTCTAAGTTCCCCAAATCAAACCCTAGCCACCTTAAGCCACCATTGGAGAAGAAGCTTGGAGAGAAGAAATTCTGCAGAAAAGCTTCATCAAACCTACACCAAACTCAGAGACAACCAAGGCAAGTGACTTTATTCCATTTAATTTCAGAGAATGTCCTTTCCATGTTAATAATTGAAGAATTTTAATTGTTCTTGAAAGTCGAATGAAAACCCATGTTAATTGGATTTATAACTTGAATATTGAGGACAAATCGCATGTAGAATTACATAGAGATGATTATTCTGGTATTAATGTATGTTGGTTGTAACAAAAACGGATTTAATTTGGGTATTTGATGATGATAAATATCTAGGGTTCATGTTCTTATAAAAATTGGGGAAAAATATAGAATCTTGTGATTTAATGATGTATAGGGTGCAATAAAGCCTTAAAAGATGTTAGTTATGACCTTAGCATGTTTTAGGATGATTAGAGAACTTAAAACATTGTTGGGACGAACTTTGGAGAAGATTTGAGGAGTAGAAATGGATGAAAAACGTAACTAAGAAGATCTGGGACGAAACTGGCAGGTCGTTAGAAGCCCCTACCCAGGTCGTTCGAACGAACTCGTTCGAACGAGCTTCTGACGAGTTGACAAGTCGCTGCTAACGAGAAGGGATTTCGTTCGATATCTCGTTCGAACGAGATATCATTAGAAGGTACAGTTCGTTCGAACGAACTGGAATCTCGTTCGAACAGCCTCGTTCGAACGAGACTTCTAACGAGTTGACAGTGGAATCTCGTTCGAACAGTCTCGTTCGAACGAGACTTCTAACGAGTTGACAGTTTGGTCCTTTTTGGACTGTTTTGATTTTTGGAGTCCCGTAAACTTGTTCGAGGATATAGATAACATTCCGATGATGATGTAATGATAGAATTGGGACTTTTGGGTATTTATGAGAAGAAAATTAGATACGAGAGTTATATTAAATGGACGGTTTGGGTTGAGACGTGAGTGTCTACTATGACGAGAGAATAAATTATAGCGCGTATGATTATAAACCGGAAGAGTATAAATTGTGATAATTATAAGTTAGTACGAGAATGCGATATGTACTACGATTAAACTACGGGATTACTAAGATGTGTGTTTACTTAGTATTGGTATATGAATTGTGTGTATGACATACCTACCATACTTGCTATCACGGGAGGTTTGCGTTCGCTTAGGGCCCTCTAATCCTCGTGTTGCCCGGATTTAGACTGGTTACCTTGATGAACATAGGTCATAGAAAGACTTATTGGGATATTAATAAGTCCGCTGATCGTAGGAGCGTAGGTATGTGCGTGACCTATGTGATGTGACTGTGTTCGCCTCCATTGTTTGTGATGTTGTTATCTGTGAACTATTCCTGAGAGATTCGGAATATGTAATCCTTACGTACGTGATGTACCGGGATGGATAGCAGAGTATGTGTGCACCGCAGCTTAGTTCTCGGGGTGCTTGTACTGTATATTTATGATGTGATTAATATACACTTAATTAATGGGAACCTTCATGTTATTGTTGTGAATATAATTACGGTATTGTTTCGAGAAATATAACGAGTTAACTGATAGTGATATATATTGCATATTGAGCATCTGAGTTTGCGTTAAACCCCTATTTAATTACGAGCGTTATAATGTTAGTAGAACCAAGTAATATGGGTAGGACCTATGATAGTCTAGCTAGAGATGATGTCACTTAGCTAGTAGTTTGTGTCGTTGTAGATGGGTACTTACGTTAGGAGTGCACAGTTAGAAGAGAGGTGAGAATATCATGTGAGTGCACGTCCTAACATGTACTTTGCATTTAATGTTTTAAATGTTTTTAAAGCACTTGCAGGTTTTTAAAATATAACTCCACATTCGGGCTCTGACCCGTTTGCTTTTCAAATCTATTTTTCTTTGTAAAACCATTTTAGGTGCCCAGCCACAAGGACACCATGCATAGGATATTCATTCAGGTGACGAGCTGTAGCTGTTTGTGGAAGCTACAGGGATTTGCTTGTAGACGCTTCTATCACTTGGATTCCAGATTCATTATCTATCATTTGTAGGGCATGTTGCCCATTTCTATTAGAGTTACATTTCCATTTCAGTTTTCAGACTTTGGCATGTAATGTTTTATTATTCAGTTTACTTATCAGTTGTGGGACTTGTAGTGAGGAGTTTTTCCTCCAGAATTTATTTACGTTATGTGATGGTCATTCTATTTACTTCATTATGGTGAATGGTGTTATTATTCTTTATTACACTTGTTGCATGTTAATCAGACTTTAATTAAAATTTGGCACTTACTTTTTAAATACTAGGTGGTTAGTAATCATTAAAATGTTTCGACAGTGATGCTATTAACTAGACCAACTTAGCATTTTGAATTAATTTAATAAAGGAGTAGCTACCCGGTATTTAATTAGTCGGGGTGTCACACTTCAGTTCTTAGATTTTGATTAGTTGAGCTGGGCATTAAGCTCTAGAATTAGAGATGGGCCCCATTCTCTCCCCAACATATTGGATGACTTGGAGGCTTGGCATCAGCAGATAGGATTATGAGAGGGTGAGGGAGGAGGGCATAACCTAGGGTCGGGACTAGGATGAGGAATTGTGGCTCATATTGCCACCCTAGAGGCTACAGTAAGGGAGATGGAGGTGGAGGTTACGAGTTGGGGCCAGGAGGGAGGTGCAGCTCCGGGGTAAGCACCTATTAGAAGCGTGTACCTCCCCACTTTGTCGTACAATGTGGAGTCCTTGGATAGAGGTCCACGATTTGGTCATACATTTGATCCATTCTCCTTTATTCTTTCATTTTATGCACATATATTATTCCTTACTTATTTTCAAATGTTAGATAATTGGGATTTAATATTTTCTTATTTTTTATGGCATTATTTTGGATTTGATTAATATGCCCATGCCTTTATACTTTCCATGGGGAAATATTTTGGATGATTCTTGATATAATAGGAGCAATATTACTCTTATTTATTTGATAGTTGGATGCCTAAATATGTGTATGAAAATAGAATAGGTCCAGGACCTTTTCATTAAAATGGTGGTTACATATACATACACTTTCCTTTATACAAAAAGGTAAAATAACAATTAAGGTATATACACATGTGTATCAAAAAAAGTGCCTTGTATTTTTTAAACTTTTCTTTTGGAGAGAGGCCATTTCATCTACTTGCTGGTGTGATGTCTGTCTGTATTGATGCTGAAATGTGAAGGAAGGAAGTTCTCTTTATTTTCTTATAATTAGGCAAGATCCTTTTGATGTATCTTTTGAATTAGAGCGACGATCTTTGGTCGAGGTAGGGTGTTATTTTACGAGGATCCCTTAGTGAGTCTGTTTATTGATGTTATTAACCCATAATGCGGGGTGATTTGAGGGGGTGGTGTTTGATGTTAATTAATCTATGATGAAGGGTATAAATATAGTGTATTTTCCCGCTAGGTTTTTCTCAATTGTTTCTTTCTTGGTATCGGCCTTTATGTGTTATTCTTTCAATAAGAATGACCCTGCGTAGTCTCAAAATGCTTTAGAGCATTATTTTAGTACTTGATGTTTAGTTTATTTGGATTGTGCTGACTCTTTGGGAGTGAGAGAATAATGACCATAAATAGGGTTTTCCCATAAAATGTGTTTTTTTAGTGTTTGTTTAAATCGGGATCAAAGTGATATCTCGAGTTTCCTATGTATCTCTGATTTAAAAAGAGTGGGGTGCCTGTATTTAAATGTCTGCGATGAAAATATAGTCTACATAGTTCTCTTGATTGAAAACATTGGGGGCTCAAAGTGTTTTAGATGACTTCAAGAGAAAGGTTGGTGGATCAACTGGGATGTTTGATGAAGGCTAGGAATATGTGTGGGTTTCATAGTCTTCCTTTACATTATGACCTATTTTTTTTGCATTGAATCGAACTTTTCCTTTTCACTATAGTCAAGTTTAAGGAAATAATCTCCTCAATCGGTCGAGATTGAAGGGTTGGGAAAACTTGACTCCGTCGAAACCAGATAAGGTAGCTGCCCCGTCGTATTTTATTTGGTGAGAAGGTAGGGTCCCCCCTGCTTGGGTGAAAATTTTTCACTAGGAGTCCGGGCAGGTTTGAGATTATCTTCTAGGACTAGGTCAACCTATTATATGTTTCACTTTTTAACCCTCTTATTCAATGCTCACGGAATAAGCTGATGGTAATCTTAATTGTGATAAGAGGACTTTAGTATCCTTTCATTGAGGAGATGTAGTTTGTCATAGAGAGCTTGGAATTAATCAATTTCATCCATTGAGCTTTCGAGAATGACCCTTAATGAATGTATATCGAGTTCTATAGGTAATACTTCCTCCCTTACGTAAACTAAAGAATATGGGGTGGCCCCTATTAAATTTATATTTATAGTGTGGTAGACAAGAGGGCATATGAGAGTCTGTATGACCAATCATTGTAGGTTTAGGTCATCTTACTGATGATGTTTTTGATATTTTTGTCAACAACTTTGACTGCACCATTGGTTCATTCTCTGTATAGGGATGAATTATGTTGAATTATCCCGTACTCGTGTAGTACGTTTGAGACCTCTTGATCAAAGTGATATCCGTTGTCTAACACCAATTCATGGGGTATGTTGAAGTGGAAGATGATGTTCTGATGTATGAATTTGACCACCTTTTAAGAATTCAACACTGCATAAGATTCAACTTCGACTCATTTAGTGAAACATTTGATGGCGTCGCGTGATTGAGCGTGAAAAGTAGCGTCGCGTCAAAACGCTAATCGTTGAATTCGTTTTACCGCGTTAATACAAAAACCTAAATTATGATTGCACTTACAATATAAGTATAGTCGGGTATCGAGAATCCACAGGGAATGTTAGTAAAGCTCGTAATCGATTTATTATTTCAGGAATAAAATTATAAAAGGTGACGGGTTGGTTGTAAATAAAAGGGAAAAATAAGAAGTTAAGTCTAAACAATAATTAATAAAACGAGGGTTAGGATCACGTACCCGCCATGGGCTAAACACGCGAAATTAGAATTTCGGTTCGAAAACATTTAATAGAGCATTTTTTATTAATCATAAATATCACACATGAAGGAATTTAAGCCAACGATGCAAGATTAAATATTTAACTCAAAATGGTCACACGCGTCTTAAAATTGGATTGTCGCAATAAAAACTAACGTTGCATGACAAAGAAAGTTAAACGCATAATAATCCCATTTTAATACGCGAGGTTTCGATTAAATGCAATTTTACATGAAACCTAATTGTTGTAGCTTGACGCCCATTAATGGCGGACACACGAACCAAACCCTATTTAACTACTCAACATACATGATTAGTTAAATTAAATAACTAATTAATAATTAAAGCAAGAAATAATTAAACTACACTAATTTACTAGGCAAGAAATTAACAAAGCAATAAATAAAATGGACAAAGCATAAATAAGGGGAGAAGAAGATGAATAGTGAAAATACCTTACATTAATTGGGGTATACACAACAAACATGGAGGAGAGGGGTGAACTCCAACACAATAACCCCCAAATATCTCTTAAACCCTAAGTCTCTAATACAAAATAAAGATCCAACTAATTATGAGAAGAGAAAATGAGCTCCTAAATTAATTCCCTTTACAAAGTAAACAAAGTTCCCTTTTATACTAAGTGGGAACAACCAAGAAAAGAAAAAGGAAAAAATAAATGAAAATAAGGATAAGTATCTTAATAAACTAAATAAAAAATAGAAAAAGAAAATAAAAAGGGAAAGGGGGCATGTAGGAGCAAAGAGAGGTCGGTGGAAACAGGGGACCGATCGATCGGGGTCCCAAGGACAGTCGACTGCGACAAATGGGAGGAGCACACTGGTAAGAACCCACAAAAAAACACCAAAACCCGATCAACAGGTGGTAGTAGCGCGATCGACCGATCCTGCAGAAACCCAAAATGCTGCAATAGTCTAGTTCCACACACCAGCAGCCACAATTAATGGTCGGACCTGCATTCCCGAATTTGTATGGTACCTGCCATGAAATTGAGTAGCATACAAGGCCATCCATGGCTAAAAACTGAGATAAGATCCAACCTCCATAAACAATGGCCAAAGCCATGGAAATACCAAAATGGGTACTCCAAAAACCCGAGCTAAATGACTCGTAACAATGTTCGCACGCGACCCGAACTTCAATTTCGAACGAAAAGAACCAATTTTGGACTAACCCAAAACCCGAGCAAAAACTCGAGCTTGGCCAAAAATCTTCCATGGCTGAATTGGGTCTCCTGTAAATTGAAAGAGAAAAGGACATGGTTTTCATTAATTTAATTGTTAATATATTCATATAATAATATTAAATAAAATCCATATAATTCTTCTCCGATTAAAGTTCTGTGTTTCCTTCATTCGGATTCCGATTCATCCACTATTCATGTCCACGGGAAGCTTGGCCCCAGGGCTACAACTTCCATGAAGACTTCGGGCAAAAATCCCCAAGTGTGAAATTATGAAAATTCCCCCAAACGTGCGAATCACGACGAAACTTAACCATAACGCGCTCAAACTTCATACTAAGCACCGTAACACCTATAAAAGCTCAATAATACCTCAAATAACATGTTAGAATATAAAACGGAGGTGGTCTGGTTATCAAGCATAATCATATCAATTACGGTACCCGAGAGGGCTAAAATACCTAAGTTCGAGGGTAATAATGTGCAGGATTCGATACGAATTAGCAAGACTGTTGGGCATTAATAGAGACCTCCAATATCATTTGTACTTGTGTACGCACGATGAGGAGTTTCTCTCGTTTCAACTTTGCCAGATGCAGAGATTCTTCGATGTCCCCCACCTCTTTGTTGACAGCTTCAAGAAGAGGGGCTAGCTCAGCCAACTTAGCTTCCTCAGCCCGTTGATCATCTCGATGCTTATGTAACAGTTCCCTCTGACTGTCCAGTCATTGGCTCTTCAAAGTCTTTAAGTGTGCAATCAACCATTCAAAACATAAGCCATCGTGACCTAACTCCCTCGGATAACCCATGAATTGGTTGGGGAGAGCTCTAATAACGTTTGGAGTAGGAGTGCTGACGATATCAGCAATAACGGTCGCCATGCCCTGAAGCCTATAGCCCATCACGGAGATGTTGGAATGCAGCCAATCCACAGTCAACATCTCAAGATGGTGGATTTAAGCTGCTCAACTACTAAGTGATGGCTGGCAGGCATTTAAGGAGAACGCTGAAGCACCATGAGGCAAAAGTCATGAGGAGCTAAGTCGGGCAGAGGAAGCTCACAACTCCATTCACTATCAACAATAGAACTAGTCGTGGAACCTTAGGTCGTGATTAGAACCTTTGGAGATAGCGGGTTCCCGATGGGGTGACGCGATGGGCGAAGGAACTGGTGCAAATTTCTCTTCCACCGGAAAGGATTCATGATCAACCTGAGAATAGGTAGAAACAATGAGTTAAGTGAAAAAATCTTAACAAGTGTTTTCATTGTTAAGTCACCGATATAGGTGGATTTTGTGAAAAATTTTAACAATTGTTTTCATTATTAAGTCACCACTATAGGTGGAGTTTATGGAAAATCTTAACAAGTGTTTTCGTTGTTAAGTCACCATTATAGGTAGAGTTAATGAAAAAATCTTAACAAGAGTTTTCATTGTTAAGTCACCGTTATAGGTGGAGTTTATGAAAAATCTTAACAAGTGTTTTCATTATTAAGTAACCACTACAGGGGGAGTTTATGGAAAATCTTAACAAGCGTTTTCCTTGTTAAGTCACCATTATAGGTGGAGTTTACGAAAATCTTAACAAGTGTTTTCATTGATTAAGTCACCGATATAGGTGAAGTTTGAAAGTTTGGGAAAGAAGAATCTTCTAGACTATACATTATCAAGAATAAACGACAAACAATGAGAAATGAAGAGAAACTAGCGAAGTACCTCAGTAGTGGCTGGATCAAGAACGGGCGTCACCAAGGAGGCCACAATGGCGAGAACTGTTAGGGGCAGGCTTACCTCTTCAGAAGCCTCAACAGCACCCCCAACTAAAGAAGCTTCAACGGCCGGTAAAGCTCCTTCACTAATAAAAGATACCATGGCCAACACAGGAGCCTCAATTTAAAAGGACATTGGACCTCCACGTAATGCCCCAATGTCGATGTATGTAGAGGAACCACCACGCTGGGCAGGATTTTCAACCCTGACCTTAGGAATAGGCAGCCCACCAAGAGAGGAGAGTGGGGTAAGATCTGGAGAAAACTGCAAAAACAAAATAAAGCTAAGTGTTAGAAATGGGGAATAAGTACAGAAGCGGTGAGAAATAGCTATAAGTGTTACTTACCTCAGTTATGACACCAAAGAGGGAAACTGCAGCTAGGGGTCTCGTCAGCACAGTGGGACGAAGAATGTTAGCTAACAAAGACGCCATTTTAACTTAAGGCATCCTAAAATATTAAAGTTTAGCATGTTAAACAGAAAAAGGGATGGGAAAAAAGACGGGAGACCTAATAAGTAATTAATAATATGTTACCTTGGGGCACTTTCTACAGCTAGAACGATGGGCAGAAGGACCTCGGGTTGAGGTGATAATTCAGAAGGGGTTGGTGGAGTTGTCTCTAGTTGAGAAGAGATGTCCACAGACTCAACGGATTCACCCCCACAACAACATCCTTCGCACATTGAGAGGTTGAACGACGGGAGTAAGTAAGCCCGATCATAGGGTAACGGGGAGGAGTCACATCGGCCTGAGAAGAACTAAAACTTTCCCCCACGAAAGGACTCACAGGGCGGCTGGATCTTTCTTCTTCAACCTCCTGCACAAAAGTTATTAAGAATTAAATAGATGCAGCTTTCCTTAGAAAAAAATGTGAGTAAGAACAACAACACACATGCATACCTCGGATCCAGAAGGATAATGGGAGGATATAACCACTGGTAAAGGAGGAGAGGAGGAAAAAACAGAGGGAGATGGGTGGAGATGTACATCTGGAGTTCGTTTCCTCTGGGACTTGGTACCTACAGTCTTCTTCCTAGCACCCGCAGCACTAGTACTTCAAGGAACCTTTTAACTCTTTTTCCTCTTTAACCCTAGCTCTCCGTTATATCAACCAAGATGGTGGGGAAGGCAGCAGAAGGAGGGACGACGAGAGCACATCTTTGAAACTTAACATTTATTCGTTCTACGTCAGCCTAAACTCTCCTTCTCAACTCCTCATTCATTTCTGTATATATGGGAGGAGGAATGGGCGCGATGGGGAATGCTTCCAAAGGAGTTTGGGGATGAGTTTGAGACTCATATTTTGAGGAAGTACCACTCTTGGACTTCCTAGTTTTTTTTGCTGGTGGCTGGGAAGGCCCTTCGCCAGAAGCCATTTCGGTTATAGGGGCAGGCTGTTTAGGGGTTGCAATGGTCTTGGGTTTGGGTGTGGTAGTAGGGATCATTGGGCAATAAGGGGGTTGCTCGAGGGGAGGATCTTTAATAGTTTTACTCAGAGGGAACTCAACTCCAAGAATGGAGTTGCCTTTGAGACCCAACTCTAAGGCAGAGAAAGAAAGGACTGGGGGATACTAAGGGGACTTTGTATGAACTCACGAATCATGGCCTGTTGCATCAAATGGAATTTGGTGGCATAAGAGGTAGATACGTCCCCTTTCCTAGTAGTACTGGGGAGGGTGACACGACCATCCA
This sequence comes from Sambucus nigra, assembly GCA_949130495.1. Lineage (NCBI taxonomy): Eukaryota > Viridiplantae > Streptophyta > Magnoliopsida > Dipsacales > Adoxaceae > Sambucus > Sambucus nigra. The sequence continues at coordinate 665,089,981 of OX422207.1, forward strand.
TAGTAGAGGTCACGCTAAGTACCGATGTAGAAAGGTAGAAGGTGCAAGCCTCAGCAAAAGTGGCTCTCCTATTCGTTAACTGAAACATAGGTTGAGAAGCCCCCTAATCAAACCCGAACTACTTGCTACACCTATCAGGGCTATAAGGTTTAGAAGTATATCCCCATTCAGCTAAGGAAGGATGAAACCTAGGATCAAACAAAAGTACCATTACCTGTGAAGGATCTTCTACAACTAGGATAAAAGTGACCGTTCTGGCTGCAGAAAAGAAAAAAATCCAAGTATGGGCAAAGGGAGATTCTCCGTATGGCCTCATGACAAAGGAGTTGAAACGATAAAAAACTACCATTATCTCCTTTTGACTCTATTTTTTATGAAAGCATAAGAGGCGTGGGGGTTTATTTCCTTTGCTCACGGGATAAGAGACAGACTTGGCAGCAATTGCAGGAAAATGGGTATAAAGGAAGCCCGTTAAGATAATGATATTGACAAAATTGGCCAAGTTGTAATGACTAAAGGATCACGCCATGTCAAGGTGGGTTCTATCGAGCCAAGTATAGAGGGATACGAAAGCAACGGAGTCTAGGGAAAGGTTAAAACCCTTGGCCAAACGGATAAATATGTTTTTAAGGTCCCTCCTAGGCTGGTCATTAGGTTTCCCAGTAAAAAAGAAATGCGAAAGAAGCACAAGAATGTAGGTTGTTAGTTTCAAAGATGTACCTTTACCTTGGTCCGTAACAGTAGTGACGTCCTTCGCAGTAGGAGCTTCAAAAAAATAACTAATAAGGGGAGTAAAAGTAGCCTTGTTAGAAGACCCAGTACAACGGTGACAAATTTGATCAAGCTCATCTTGGTCAGTAGTCTCTTCGGCATCCAAGGCTTCATCATGATACGTAAAATCACCCATGTGCTCAAACCCAAGTAGCTCACAAACATCCTCCAACAAAACGGTGACCTCCCTCCAGGCAGCGAAGAACGTATGAGTTGTAACGTTCCATCAGGAAACCAACACTTGGAGCGCAATGTTGTTCTTGGAAAGAGTTAACACCCCAAACCAGCTGACTCGATAAAGACCAACCTTGGCAAGAGCTTCAGTATGAGAGCTCTGCATGTGTGCATGTCAGGCAGAAAAATGAGTTGGCGATCCCCTAGGTGCCTCAAAATCGAGCTGAGAATAAGGGAAGTCACCACGGTCCAATAAAAAGTGTAGAGTCCCCTCTGGAGGAATAAAGCCCCACTTTAACGAATCTTCATCTTCATCACCAAGCAGTAAAGGGTTGTACTTGGCTGAAAAATGGCAGGTCTTGCATGCATCATAGAACTAATCATCTTGGCCAAAGACGGGAGACCGACGATAAAAATTTAGTTACTATTGATGAGCAACATCTAAGGTAGTGGTGCTAGGGGTGGCAGCAATAGTAGAGGTGGCAGAGGGGGAGCTTGGTTGAGCAGTGGTGGTGGTAGCCTTCGAGAAACTTGAAGAAGCCATAATAAGTGGCGATGAAAGAAATAACTTGGTAAAGAAATGCTATGGATGAAAATGGAGGAGCACAACCACAGATGATGGCATAAAAGACGAGAGGAAGAAGAAAACTAGGTAAAAGCTTGGCAACAATGGAGTTCGGGCAGAGTTTATCTATCTAGAGTAGATGGAAGCTTGAAGAAGACGAAGGAAAGAGAAGTGTTTTAAAAAAAACAGACGTTTGAAATCTTATAAACTTGTTTGTTGAGTTTCCCACCACCACACGTGCAAAGCCGCCTATAATCATTTCAAACAGACATGGGGGACTTCGGGAAGTGTCTTAACGGTTGAAAAGATAGCGCCACATCATTTAATGAAGTGACGCAAGGGGATGGAAAAGGGTTTCTTCCAAGATAAGTTTTGGGGTTTGGCGCTAATTTTTTTTCTTTTGTCATACATATCCAATGAACTCCCAACGAAGAAGTTGTCCCAGTGGTTTAAAAAACCTACGATGTCCCCTCGCCACAACTCCAAGCATTTTTTAATTATGACTCAGCTACATCGAGGAGAATTTTTTCTTTTTTGAACATGGCAAAATGTTACAAGAGATAATTTCACGCGTCACAACGATAAGGGAAGTCTTAAGGAAAAAACTCACTGCCTACAACTATACTACACAAACAGCACAAACGAAAGAATTTCACTTTCCCAAAGCCAAAACAAGAATTTAGGCAGGTTAGTAGGTCTATCGGGAGAATTTTAAATAGTCAAGCTAGACCGGTGACATCTCAGTATAAGGAAAAAGTGGCAATGTCCCTTCGGTTCAGGTACATCGGGGAGAATTTTACTTTTTCCTAGAGGTGCTAATGCAGCGGTTATAACGGAGGAAAAGATGCCAGAATTTTTTCACACAAAGAAGGTTCATCGGATTGAGAAGTTTTCGTGTAGACATTTCTTGTTCCCACAATAAATATCTCCATGAAGGGGAAAATGTAGAGGGGTCTTGAAGGTAATCCTGAGATTAGGAATAATTCCCCCATTTACAACAGTGTCTGGGGTTAAGGCAGTGTGGCAACTCAGTAAGGCAACTCAAGCGTGGCATCTCAGTGAGGTAACTTAGCATGGAAACTCATACTTTAGTTTGTCTTGATACTTAACCATATTTTATTTTTTGTTTATATTGACTATGATCTATGACGATTGTAATGATGTAACGAGTATAATGATTTTTAGGGTGAGGTCGAACGGTACTCACGAGAGACCATGCTTGGTAGGGCCTGGGAGAGCTTTCATGCTCTATCGAACGACCTCGTCGTGGGAAGTTTAGAGGGACTTGGTTTGGAGGATTGAGAAGTGAGGCACCATTGGGGCTTGTCCTTACCATCTTAGATACACTAGGTAAAACATCGTAGGACCCTGACCGTGGAACTTCGAGCGGAGTATCCTTGAGTTCCACCGGGTGTTGAGTTGTGAACCAAATAACCCTATACTTAAATGTCACATCTACCATATGTGATGTCACTAGCTAGCAAGGTAATGTCAAATCTGCACTTGAGTAAACCACCGTGGTATTTGGGGCTGTCAGACAGTTGGTTATCCACCTCTGTGACGACAACCCCCTGACACACAGTGGTTAGGCAAAAGTCATGTCTTGGCATTTAATGTTTATAACGTGTAGCTAACTAGTGCATCAGGTATTTAATTCTTAGGACTTAAAGTATGAGGGATGTCTTTCACAAGCATTAATGATTGATTTGCCTCGGGGGTGGTGTGGGGGGCTATTTAAGGACCCCAACCACCTCTGGGGAGAGGATGTTCTTTTTGAGAGTGCAGAAGTTTTCACTAGAGATAATACACATCGGAGAGAGATTTATTACAAACTAGAGAGTTTACTCGCTCACCGTCGTCATTTATTACGAAGCTTTTAATACTTAGCAGGTATCTCTAAGGGTGTTTGGTGTGTTTGGCTTCCTGCTAAGGTGTATCTAGGATGCTTACTTATCTCTCCCTCTAAACGAGTTACTTCTGAGTTCGTTATTATCCTTTGAGTTACACACAAGAGATTTGTGAGTTCAAAATGAGTTTATCTTCACTAAGTTGTGTTTGAGTGTCCTGTAGTTAACCAATAGTGTTTCTGGTTAATTTTTCATTACTGTACTCAAAAGGGGTTACGCCTCCATCTAATCTAAACTACCCTCTTACACTTTCCATGCTCTTGGTGATGTAGTGTGCAAAAAGGCATGAGTCTTAATTAACATATTATGGAGAGAGAGTATTTTTAATCATTTTTACTTGCATGATGATTAAAGAGAATACTACACTAATCAAGGAGCATATACAAGTATTAAGTATATCTAGCATGGAGATTATATTACGAATGGATTCTTTGATTGACTAAATGACACAGGAATATACAAGTGAGTGTGTGTGGTAGTGAGCCTATACATGGATCAACTACAAGTGTTGTATGATATGTGTAAGTGAGAATGGAGATGTATAAAAGTTTAGGTGTGTTCTAGTGAAGACTAAGCATAGATATTTTAAGTGATGTGTGAAGCATGTGAATATAAAGTGCAGCTAAGTGTAAGTGTGTGAAGTGTACATGGGGAGTACATACAAGTTTGTGAAGTGTATAAGTGGACAGTGATATATACTTGAGAGAGAAATATACAAAAGGTAGATAATGAGAAAAAGGAACATACAGGTAGGTGCATACGCACACTTGTAGAAAAGAATAACACCCATACAGAAATAGAGTCTAGTCCTCTTAAATCTTCCCCAGTAGAGTCACCACTATGGCCATCCTGAGGGTCAGGGATCGAGGGGTTCTCCCGAGGTGGATCCCTCCTTACTTTCCCTTTTTGGTGTTCATGCACGATTGCATCCTTTCTTAGGGCACTCGTCCATCGTCGACGTGGGGTGATATGTAGAGATAGAGTCGCCAGCCTATTTTGCGTAAAACAGGCAAAACAAATGTAATCGCATCGAGAGAACGGAATCAAGGACAATACTGATGCTTGTGAAACCAAATAGTTCAAGGGTCCAGGGATTAAGTTACGAAATGGGAAGGTGTTAGGCGCCAATTATGCCATTTATGTCTCTCATGGGCATGTGTTAATCTTCTCCTATTAAACTCCATGATGTGTGTGCTTATATGCATAATATAAATGGATAATGGAATCGTTCGACTCATGTCATGAATAAAAGCGGAGCGAGGTCATCCTTAAGAGTGTTCACAAAATAGTAATTCAAATTATAATGTAAGAGTTTATCGATTCATAAATCATTATAGAGGAACGAATGCGTATATCGGACAAGACACAAGCAAGCAAGCATATATATATATATATATATATATTAAGAATATATAATAATAACCAAGTAACAAATACCTACGTAGCTCGAGGGGGAATCAAAGTCCACATAGTTCAAAGACAATACGAGGTGGAGTTTAACCCATAAATCCAACTGGGGACTTTACTTATGGCATGTCATCAGGATGTCCCATATGAAAGGGAGGATTCGTCGAAGGAACCACGACATCTCCCTTCAAAATTTATTGCACCAACCGTCCCCCAAATACTAGTCATACCCAAAATCATGCAACAAGAGCTACTGCATCTGAGCATAGAAGCAGGTGACCCTCGTCTCCCTCGATGCTCAACTCTAGGGGTATAACAAAACTTGTAGAAAAGAATCCAATCGTTAATATGAAATCCAATTTTTTTAATAAATAAAGACATAAAAGACAAAAATAATAATAAAGTGAAACCTAGCCACTTGTAAGAGAGTTCAAGACAACTCTCACATCCCTAAGGGATGACAGGTTCTTTAAGGACATGTTCTCCTTCCTTTATCTCCTCATCCTAGGATACGCACTGGCCTCTTCCTGCTTCAAAGGCATCAATTGGGAATTACACACCTAATCGCCTCATAAAACCAAGCCTAAAGAACAACCAAGAAAAATTCAAAAAATATTCAAAAGGCTGTCACAAAGAGAAGGACACTACACCAAAATGACAAAATTGTCACCTTTCAGCCGGCCACCCTTGTCAAGGTCATTGATCGTGACAAAAAGTATGTGTTTTGTGTCACGGTCATTGACCTTGACACGACCGTGACAAAGAATTGTCATGGTCAATGACCGTGACAAGTCCGTGATAAATTTACTTGTCACAATCAATGACCGTGACAATTCTTTAAATATTTATCACGGTCAAGGACCTTAACACAACCGTGACAACTTCTTCAGCAAAAACCCTTTCCCTTTATTTCCCCCCCGGTCGTTCCCTCCTTTTTACAACTTTCTGTCTCTCTCTACGCTGCTCTCTCTCTCTCTCTCTCTCTCTCTCTCTCTCTCTCTCTCTCTCTTCCATTTATATATATGTTTGTATGTATATATATATATATGTGTGTGTGTGTGTGTGTGTGTGTGTGTGTGTGTGTGTGTGTGGTGGGTGAGTATGTGGAAAATAGGGGTTTGTTATATTATAGGCAAAAGATTGATGATTATGTATATAAAATTAGCCTTGTATGGGTATAGGCTAATTTAGATTAATATTGATGATTATGTATATAAAGATTAACTCATTTTCATTCGAATTAGACAATTCACATGTTAATATGTTGTTGCTTAACCTATACTTTTGTCTTAGGTTAGATATCATTCATGAACTTTAGAATATTAGTTTTATCGACTTAATTCCACATTGAAGATATTTGTACTTGTATATTTGTGTCTAATTTTAATTTCAAAGGGAAGATTACGATATTTTGACTATGGTTAAAGATAAAAAATAATTCTTTGTGATTTTATTTCTAAGTGATTCTAGAATTTTTATTCTTGGAGTTAAAGAAATCAATGCATTCTTTCTGTTGAAAGATATTTATTTTGAACTTTCCTTCACCATTAAAACGTTAAATTGGTAGCCTTTTTCTCCTAACAATTTTTTTCATCGTGGATGTCGCCAAATTCTTAGTAGATTAGTATTTAACAAACAAAAGCGAAAGAACCATTATTGTTCACTAAATGTTGGCAAAAGTCTTACTGAAAATGTAAACATTTGTATTATATATAAATTGGCTCTCTCATGTATCAAAACGTTTGAGTCTATCAAGTTAAATAGACTTGGTTCATTATGATTGAGACACAATCTAGCTTAGGTCAGATGAACCTTAAGGACTAATAATTGAAGATCATGCACTATCTCTCATTGGAGCCTTCCATGATTGAATATGAGGACTATATCCTTTCGAGAAGTTTGATATAATATTGGCTAATTGCACACACTAAGATGTTTTTTAAATTGAGAGAATTTTTTCATAAAATGTGTTTTAAAAACCTTTTGAAGTATTGAAGAATTTTTTTTGAGTTATGTATGTACCTTTTGAAGTATTGGGATCTAGGAACAAGTTTTAAAAATAATTTTGGAACTTTTTATTTTGAGGCATTCGAACGGACATAATATATAACATCTATTTCGACATATATAATATATATATATATAATAATAAACAAAACCTCTTATTTAATGTTTGTGTATGTGTGTGTATATATGTGTGTGGTGGTGTATGTATTTATGTGTGTGTGTATATCTGTGTGATGGTGTGTGGTGGGGGAGGGGGACAGGGGGTGTGGTTGGGTGAGGGGGTGGGGGGTGTACGTGTACGTGTGTGTGGTGGGGGTGGGGGGAGGGGGTGGGGCAGGGGATGGGGGTGGGAGGGGCAGGGGGTGTACGTGTACATGTGCATGTGTGTGGTGGGGGTGAGGTGAGGGGGGGGGGGGGGCAGGGATGGGGGGGTGGGGTAGGGGTGTGTCTAAGTGTACTAATAACATTTTTTTTATTTGTACTAATAACATTTTTTTACAGCAAATGTCTCCTTCAGGTATTAAGGTGAAGATGATGATGCTGTTTATGATGATGTCGTCTGGGCTCGGTGGTAGCGGAGGCGACGTGGGATCCTCGGCCCCTAGGCTCCCCAAATATGGCAAATTTGGGATTACCATCTAGAACAAATCGGAGCTATTAGTGAGATCCCTCGAGCTGCTAAAGACGGTCATCGGCCCGGGGTTTATGAGTTGGAAGGAGGTGCCATATGAGCTCAAGTTAGCTGTTTGGGTGGCACTACAGGTAATATATTTATATTTATATGAATATTTCAATTTCAATTTTAATTTCAATTTCAATTTCAATTTCAATTTCAATTTCAATTTCAATTTCAATTTCAATTTCAATTTCAATTTCAATTTCAATTTCGATTTCGATTTCAATTTCATTTTATATTTATATTTATTAGAAACTAACATTGTATTTGTTGGACAGGAACAATTCAACTTGGATCCAAAGCTACGCGATTCCGTCTTGGAGCAGTTGAGGGAGCAATACAAGACGTGGAAGAAAAATATACGGACATGGTACTTTGGGAAAACACGAGAGTCCATTATCCAATGGCGTGGATCCGTCCCGTCCAAGGAGCCAATCTCATTGGCACAATGGCAAAAGTTCATTGACAATGAGATCGAGGATCGACAATTGGCATCTCGCCAATCGGGCAGGGAAAATCGGGAAAAAGACGGACGTGCACTACTCCGGCCGGACGTCTTACGCCGAGGTGACGCATAGGATGAAGGTAAGATTTAATTTTTCTATAACTACAGAAATATATCATTCTTCATTATTTTACTTTGCGGGGCCGATACTACTTTTACTTTATTTTATTTCAGGGGGTAGGGAGTGTCCCAGGGGGTAAGCCACATAGGCTCGATACTTATGTGGCTCTTTGGACGAAGAAGGGGAAGGACAAACAGGTGTCCCCGAGCATCGCGACCACAATTGTAAGTAATTCGACTGTTTAATTTTTGTTAATTACGTTATAATTTTATAGTTTACTTATTTTACTAATCATGTGCTTTTTGTAATTTCAGGCAAAGCTTAAGGAAGTGCATGAGTCACATTCTGATGTCGACAAGGCGTCTTTGTCCACATACGCACTCAGCCAAGTTCTTGGCTCTGATCGCAAGGGGAGGACAAGGGGGGTGAGCTCGCGGGTGGCCAAATCTAGGATCATCGGATTGGAGACGAGCGACATCGGGTTGGCTCGAATGGTGGATTCACATAACGCGAAGCTATCCCGTTTGGAGGCGACGGTCCAAGATATGTACTTATTCATGAAGCGTACGCTAGGAGGAGACCGTAAGGGGAAAGGTAAGGAGAAGGCGGTGGAGGAGGAGGAGGTGTGGGAGAATGAGGCCCAGGATGACGAGGATGTGGACCTTGTTGCTTCTTCACCGACGCGTGTGTACTTCGATGCTCCACTTCCTTATTTGGCTCCCTTCCCCAGACCGATGTCGACAATTGGTTGGCCTAGCATGTTCATATTGGACGTATTTGATGGCCAGCGAATAGGGCGGGGGTTGAGGGACCCAAATATCGTCCAGGGTGGAATAGTTCATGGATGTGCGCTTCAAGAGATCGAGTCCAAAGTGCTCGTCACGCATGTGATACCCGGGAAGGAGAAGTCCCTATTGTGGTTGTGCGAATAATGCGGCACAATGTATATTAGTAGGTGTGTCAATTCGTATATCGTGTGGCCTACTCACCTCCTCACATTTACCCCAGACATGTAGTGACATTATTTTTAAGTTGGTACATTTTAATTATATTTGGATTATATTGTCATGTATATTGTTTCTATTTTGAATATATATTTGCATTATCTTTAGTTTGTTTGGATATATGATGTTTGAACAGGTACAACGTTGCTATAACAGGTACAAATATGCTGCTGGGCAGTGGCATTGGCCATACTGCCCAGCAGATTTTTTTAAAATTCTGCCCAGAATTGTCAGGGTCATTGATCGTGACAAGTCCTTGACAAATATGGTTGTCACGGACTTGTCACGGTCAATGACCGTGACAATTTTTTTTAAAAGGGTCAAGGCTTTGTCACGGTTATTAATCGTGACTAAACTTGTCACGATCATGGCCCATGACACGACCGTGACAATTTATCACGGTCAATGACCGTGACACGTCCGTGACAAAAAAAGTTGTCTCACCCCGAATTGTCACGGTCATTGACCTTGACAAGTCCAACTTGTTAAGGTCAATGACCGTGACAACTAGGCAGATTTGGTGTAGTGGGATACAAGAATAAAAATTCCAAAAAGAAGAAAAACGTAAAAGTACCTCCAATAGATATGGTACCCTCATAAAGGTTGGACGAAAGTAGCAGTTGTAGGCATACAAGGGTATAAGGGTGCCATAGGAAGGATCCCCCAGTCATACGAACCGATTTGTGTGAAATCCCAAAGATAGGAATGAACTAGAGGTGGACATCATCGCTGCTCTTCACCACTAGAGTACTCCTCAACAGAGATAAGATGAAAGGGAACATTCCTATCGCACTTGTGGACCATCAATCACGTCAACCACCCTACCAAAAAAGTTTACTTAAGTAAGGGAACCTTCATAGAGTCTCCCGAACCTACTCTCGCGATGGTCACCAAAGCATCCATAATCGCCTCATCGGTCAAACAGAATGACTAATCCACCTTAATCTAAGATCCCTTGCACAACATCCTCGTAATTTGGTACATGTCTATTAGGGTCACCGTAATCTCACCTACACCAAGATGGAAGGTGCAGGTGTCATCCCTCCACCTTTTCCATAGATCACATAACACCTCTAAAGATCGCGATGTCTATCCAAAGCCTCTTCTAGCACACCGAAACCCACAAGATGAAAAAAAACTTTATCTCATCGGGGAGGTGATGCCAAACCACCTTTATCACGATCGACCCCCTGGAGTGGAATTTCTTCGATGAGATGTCCGTCTGAAAGAAACATACACCAAATAAGCTTCTCAAAAAAGTTCATATAAAAAATTAATCAATAGTTAAATTCAAAACAAAATAAAACAAATAAGTAAATAAATAATAAAGTAATACTCACATAACCACTAGGGCTCTTCACCATAGCCGAGTGATGCTTCTGAGGCTCCCTAAATAGGACCCTCTCATCTCCAACCAGCTTGTCACCTTGATATACATTCTCCACCCCATCGAGAATCCTCTCAATATGGGACCACTCGATATTGAACCAATCGTTAACATTCATGTTGTTCTCCATTTTTCTAAAATAACGCTCAAAGAAGCTCATTTCTAGAGAGGGGGAGAGAGAATTTAATTTGGGATGTGAAATTAGGTTTTCCCTCACCCCTTTAAATAGGGGTAAGGGGTATGCCAACTGGCACCCCTGTGCCTGCCAGTCGACAGGTTTCCCTTAGAAACCTATGAAACCATCAGACTCTGTGACACTTGTCAGCTGGCACATGCCACCCCTCCAAATTTTGTTAAAAAATTCCAAAAAAGAAAAATTCATCAAGATTCAAGAATACACAAGCATTCAAAAATAAAAAAATAAAAACCCAAAAAAATCCAAAACTATCCTAAAAATTCTCACATTGTCACATATCCTTTCTTAGGCAATCATACACTCCTTAGGTCCTCAGAATTGACCTTGTCCCTGAGAATCATCTGTGATCCCTATATTGGTCACCCACACTCTTTAGGCCCTCATAATTGTCCATGATCTTTGTATTGGTTACATAGGCTCCTTAGGTCCTCAAAATTGACCTTGGCCCACAGAATCCTCTGCGATCCATATATTGGTCCTATACATGTCTTAGGTCCTTATAATTGACCTTGGATCTAAGAATTGACCGCAATGACCTGATTGGTTGTACACACCCTTTAGATCCTCATAATTGACCTTCGACCTTAGAATCATTCGCGATCCCTGTATTGGTCCCACACACTCTTATGGTCCTTATAAATGACCTTGGCCCTTAGAATCGACTCTGATTACCATATTGTTCGCATACACTCCTTAGGTTCTCAGAATTTACCTTGGTCCTCATAATTGACTGCGATCCCAGTATTGGTCTCACATACACCTTAGGTCCTCAGAATTCACCTTGGTCCTCCGAATCAGCCACGAGCCTCTGTATCGGTTGCACCCACTCCTTAAGTCTTCAGAATTGACCTTAGCCCATAGAATTAGGCTATAAACATCACATATAACACTTATATCCTTAAAATCAGGCTTCTAATCTCCGCCGGAGTTCTGACACATAAGATCTCAACACTCACAAACCACCAACAAGGTGTTTATCTTTCGACGACCTTCGATTTTTTTAATCTCCCCCATCAAAAGAATATGTAGTCACCCCATTTTAATACCCCCACACTCTTTCACAGGGTTCAAACAAAGTCACTTCAAGTTCTGGACCCATGATCCTCTTTCAAACCCTAACTAAAGAATAAATGTGAACACTCCGAGCCCCATTTGACCTTGACCTTGGTCAACTCTAGAATTTGGGAGTAGCTCAACACACTTGCACTTTATGGCAAAAAAATTAATTATGTGTGTCTATCAATAGGACACCTGACATGCCTATAGGCAGGTAGGACTTTATTTAGCGACCAAGTTTGTCCACCCCGTCGACGGGCAAAGAAGCTCATATGTCGACCGACAGCCCCTAGGGATAACTTGATCTTTTTGCCTCTTTAGGGTTCCCTATTTAAGGAAACCCTGACCTCACTATTCAGGATCTTTAGCCTCAAAATCAATGTTATAGATTTCATTACATCACTCTAAAAACATTCTCATCCATACCTCACCACTAGCCACCACTCCATCAGTATTATCAACACTTAAAAATTAGATTGCAAAATTCCTAAAAACATAATTTAAGTAGCTTTGAAGTTTTAAATCCTCTTCATTCCATTTTTGCCAATTGGTTCTTATTTCATATACTTTGTCATTTTTAGCATTTTATTAGTTGAATTTTTTTTCTCTTATCACTAATCTCACCCTTTTATTGTAGATATAGTTGCAAACTTATTTTTATAAATCGAAAACCCAAAAAGGGGGTTTACCCCATAATTCCCGAATTATAGTTTTCTTACTTTTTCCATACAACTTTACACTTTTTCATAAACAAAAGGAGAAAATCTAATTTTAAATTACAAGTTAGACCCTAACCTCACCTTCCCTACGAAGTGCGTGGACTTGGATGCCATTTTTGGCTATGTAGGCATCTCGAAATCACTTTTGGGATTAGAGTCTTATTTATTATTCTATTTCATGTTCATATTCACATGTTGTTATTTCACCCATATGCTCAGTTCATTTTGTTGTTTTCTTCATGTATTTCACTTCTTAGTAGTTATGTGACATGCGTACTCACTATTCTATAGTGTTGCTACAATTCGGTACACCACTCACATTTTAGTGGTTTTCACTCACTTTTTTATTTTAGCATTTTTGTGTTGGTTACTTTTTAGCGGTTCTATGATATGGGTGCTAACTTTTCTATAGTGATGCTATGATCTGATACACCACTCACATTTTTAGTAGTTTTCACTCATTTTACTTATGTAGCTAGTCTCTTTATACTTATCATTTATTAGCAATTCCATGAAATGCGTGCTCATTTTTATCATAGTGTCTCTACGATCCGGTACATCGCTCACATTTTAGTTGTTCACACAATTTTAGCCATTCATTTCCTTCAAATTGAATTGTTCCCATCTTTTCCATGATGTTGGTAGGATGATTTTACTCCCCACACACTTACTCACATGCACATTTTTACTATATCCACTTTGCACACATCACATATTTTATACATTATACACATATTCATACACTTTAGGAGAAGGATAATATTTTTTTACCCATAAGAGACCAAAAGGTCAGAATGGGTGCCTAACACCATCCCATTTCGTAACATAGTCTTCGTGCCCATACCTTTTTTGGTTTCGCATGCACTAGTAGTATTTTATGTTGTCTATTTGGAGATGACTATTTATCGTGTCTGTTTTGAGTAAAAAAGACTATCGACACCGATTTCTACACATTCACTCCCCCACACGCGAGTGCAATCAATGGCGAAGGGTCGAAATGACCACACCGAAGGAATAATCTAAACAAAGAAACCCTGGACACCTAGACCCTAACCATTCCATAGCCTCTCATAATACTAAGTCACTCAATTATTTATCTTAATGAATTATCACGAGTTTTCCATTATTTATAACAATAACAGTTCAATCAACACGTAACTCAATTACGTAAAAAAATATATGTAACATCTCAAAGTTGCATCTCAATCTACTAAATGACATATCAAAAGTCCTTCGTATCAAATCATAAAATGACCTGTCACATGTTATATGAAAATAACTACCCATCAATATCCAATTATCAATTTAACAATTAAGTAAAAACCATAAAAATATGGGGTATTAAATTACTTCCCCCTTAAAAACGAAATTTAAAAGTCAATTGTTTTCTATACCTAACTCGCAGATCTAGGAATATCTCACTCATATGATGTTTCCCACTACTAAATACACATTAATATCTTAAAAGTCAGTGTTATGCTTTATCCTTATAACTTGCATTCGGTTCTAAACTCATCCTTTAAAAATGTTCTCCGCCTAGACACGTGGAAAATGTTGTGCACATGCTGAAGGTGACCGGGTAAGACCAAATGATATGTCACCGACCCTATCCAAGATCATTAGAGAACCTATGTATTGAGAATCCAAATTCATCTTGGACTTGAACTTCACAACTCCTTTAATCATAGTGACCTAAAAAATATCTAGCCTCCCTCTTGGGACTCCAATCTACGCTTCCTCCTATCCTTATAAATCTTCTTCCAACTCTATGTAGTTCTCAAACGTTATCTGATGAGTAAAACCTCCTATGAGTTTTCCCAAACACAAACTAACACAAATAAAATTACATCCCACATGTCTAACCAACTTTACTCAATTTTTCATCGATGACCCAAATGGAACCCTGTCCCCTTAGAGACTTCGGCACCCCATGGTCAAACCCATCAATATACTCTCCCACTTCCATACTAGGATTATTAACAGCTAAAGTTCCTCAGCTGTAATTGGTCCTATACCTTAACTAACAGGAAGGTGGCACACTTAATGATAAGCTATGCTAAAACCTACTTCACCTGATCACCACTACTAACTTCTTAAGTCAAAATACATTTGATCACCTCTGGGATGTATAATGAATCATGTACCTCGGCCAAAAATACCTTCCGCAACTTGCGACCCTCCGACACAATCATCTCTCTTGAGAACACAGACCTCTATATGAACCAAAAACATAAGTAAAAGGGGAACTCCCTATAAATGTTCGTATACTTTCCATTGACAAAAAAGTCTAAACCTTGGGCCGAATTACCCGCAACACAATATTGATAATAATTACTCTGTTGCATCAACTGTATAATAAGTATCCCACTACTCTGCCCTTAAATCAAATAGATTAATTATCAATCGATGGCTTCAGGTGTCTGCTACCATGTTCGCCTTCCCCAAATGATATTGAATGGAGAAGTGGCATTCCTTCATAAACTCCAACCACCACTTCTGAAGCACATTCAACTCCTAATGAGTGAAAAATATTAAAGGCGCCTACGGATCAATAATAACGTGAATCTCTTGCACAACAAGTAATGCCTCTAAACACAAAAAGAAAAAAATATAGTCATTAGACTTTCCTTAAACTCCTTAAACATTTATGGAAATGCTTACCCCAAACTAATGGTACCCCCTTCTGGGTGAGGTGGGTCGGTCGTCTTTGATAAACCCTAAATGAATCTATAGTAGTACTTATTTAACCTAAAATCTCCCGACTTTAGTAGGTGTCGTGGACTGTTCCCACTCCATCTTTGCTGAAACCTTGCTAGGATCCACATAAATCCTAGCCTTCGATGCAACCTGCCCTAAAAAATGCACTTCTCGTACCTAAAAATCTACACTTGGAGGACTTAGCGTGCAACTCATGTTCCTGAAGTGTCTGGGAAATTGTCCTAAAATGCAATGCATGCCCATCCTCGAATTGTGTGTAGACCAAAATGCTATCAATAAACCTAATAAAGAACCGGTCGACATATGGTTAAAATATTCTATACATCAATTTTATGAACATGGTTGGAGCATCCGTTAACCTAAATGGTATGACCTTGAATGCGTATGATCCATATCGTGTTAGAAAAAATATTTTCATGATATCTTTCTTTATAATACACAACTGGAGATAAATATAGCATAACTCAATCTTTAAAAAGAAAGCTGATCCCCTCAACAGATTAAACAGGTCATCAATATTCGATAATGAACACTAGTTTCCTATCGTGACCTAGTCCCGGGCATGGTGATCCACATATAAATGTGTTAAATTATTCATCTTTTAACAAAGAGGACTGAAGCTTCCCCACGGTGGCGTACTCCTGTGAACAAACCCTTCGCTCAAAATCCATTATGCTTGCTCCCACGACTCTTTCACCTCCAGCAGTGCCAACTAATATGGTGCCCTTTCTACAGGCCTAATTCTATTGCCAAAACTAAGACAAAATTATTCACACATTTAGGCGGTATCCCACCCCAGTAACTCCTTAAATTTATCTAGAAAAAATTCTAAACTATCGGCATCCTCTCTAAGAAACATAACCTCCTTTAATACACTCGCATATATATAATACAAGTATGTGCTAGACCCTCCCTTGAGCCGAGGCATAATTATAAGAAATATCATATGTCCGAGAATGGTAAACACAATAGCCTACTCATTGCAGCCACTTTAAATGTAATATATATCTTACTCATCCGCCCAATAACAAAATCGTACGACCTTATTTCTAAAATCAATAAATTGGTTGAAAAACCAGTTCTACCAATTACAACTACTATATCTCTAAAGTCATGATGTAAAAGTGCACCCCCTACCCACTGGGGTATCCATGTGTAAAGAAAATTGGGAGATAAAAATCTATACAACTTAAAATCATAATGAACTTACTACTAACTAAATAACGAGACCCCCGATGTTAAAATCATACTCATGCACTATAAGAACATGATTTGTAATTGATCATTATGTTTTTAAGTTACTCGTATTTCATTACACCTCTACATCATCCTGTACATTCTCAAGAGCTTTAATAAAAGACAAGTTAGTGATCGAATGCTACAATTGAAGATCGAAGAGTTTAGATCATCACTACAATCATCAGAGAAGGTATATTAGTTTGATCAAGTAATCATTATGTTTAGGGGTATTTTAAAAATGTTTGGAAACATAAAATACTTTTTCAAAATTTTTTAATCAAGAATTCATTTTTAAGGTAACTCATTAAAACGAGGTACCCAAGGTGTAACACCCCATAATTCTGCTTAATTTTTAATTACGTAAGTAGAGTCATTTAATGAGATTAAATACGCTTTAATTAAATTACGTGAGTAGAGTAATTTAATGTGATTAAATATGTTTGATTTAAATTACGTGAGTAGAGTAATTTAAATAGATATTATGTTAATAAAGATGAATATGTGTTATAGAAAATTTATTAAGATGAAAATAAATTTTCAATGTTAATACGTACGGTCTAGTGACTATACGGACGTGCCGGATGTAGCTTGACAATTTAAGGATGAGAGTAAAAAAATATTTACGAGACTCAAATGATAATTTAGAGTCCACGGTTGATTCCGAAAGGGTCAAATTAGTCAAAATAGTGTACCCGGGGGTACTAGTTGAGTGCCGGGTCATTTTCGGGCTAAACCGGGACCATTCGGGGGCATTTTGGTCTCTTTACAATTAGGGGAAAGAAGACCTATGAATTTTTGTAACCCTAAATCTGATTATAAGAGGGGTGGCTAGGGTTAGACAATTAGAGTTACACCATAGCCATTAGAGAGAGAGAGAGAGAGAGAGAGAGAGAGAGAGGCAAATTCCTTAGGCAAGAAGGAAGGAGGGATCATCTTAGGAAGATTTCACTATAAGATTGTTGGGAAGAAGGATTGAGACACCAACATCATCAGTCATCATCAAAAACCACGAATTCAGACCCTACAAACCTTTAGGCAAGTGGTTATTTACAAAATAATTGAGTTATAATACCCATGTTTAAGCTTGAGGAAGAACATGATTTTTATGATATTCTTGGGAACAAACAATTGATAAAAATCCATGATTGATTAGGATTTGCATGTAGGACGTTTTTGAATTACCAAGTATGTTTATATCATAGAAAACTTGATGAGAAATTCGTATGAAAATCTGGAACTTTGATGAAAAAAATAAAGAATGCAGTTTTAGGGTTCTTGAATATTATAGAGATTTTTAGTGAATTTAGCTATAAGATTTATAATGATTTTGATGTTTTAAATCGTTAGTAATCGTCCCAGGACATGTAGAAATGATTAGAAATACTTGGTGGTGAATTTGATGGCCTATCATGAAAGTTAGAGATGTAAAAATGGTGAAACCCGTAGGAAGAAGATGAACTGGGTCTGTCACTGCTTGATCGATCGATCTACCCTGGAGTATCGATCGATCGAAGCAGTCGATCGATCGATCATCTTCCTTCGATCGATCGACCCTGTCTGAACTATAGAGAATTCGTGTATAAATTTCTTTAATTGCCGTTACTTAATGGGAACCTTAGAAATGATATTTTTCCTATAAGGAGACTTGAAAATTACCAGTATGTGTACCATAGGGTTCCTCCACTTATGATTGAGTAGTAATGTTGGAGAAATGGAATGACTAAAGAACGATTGACTTCGCCGTGAGTTGAGATGGCTAATTTAATTTCGGTTAGAGTGAGACTAAATTCCGGAAAGAAAATACCAGTAGGTTAAAATTTACTTAACTACTGAATTAAGGGAGGGGTAACTAGGGCCCTTAGAGTTACGCGAATGCTCGAATAAATACAATAGTGAGTTATATTGTAATTAATAAGTACGGAGAATATAAGATAAATATATTACGTACGGGTATGATTTATTAGGTCGGGTGCGTACCTACTGAATTTATATAAATGATATTGGGTGAAGAGAACACTACCTAAATTAATTATGTTAGGGTCGATGTGACATTCCGAACTAACATAAAGTTATATTAAATTTGGGGTCGATGTTAAATGCCGAACCAAACTTTGGACTGGTGTCGCGATGAAAGAGTCCCGAACCAGAATATCTGTATATATTTATATTTGTATATAGTTGGGGTCGATGAACCATTCCGAACCAACTTTCACTTGGAGTCGATGAATTATTCCGAGCCAAGGGTCCTTTGTGTGTAATAAGGATATATTAGTGGTAACTAATATTATATACATTATTGTGAGATAAAATGTTATATGTGCTTAATCTACAAATTGAGAATAGTAGACAATGTTATGATAAGTAAATATCCTGGTAATAATTTATAGTATATTGAAATTATTATAAGAAAAAGGTAACGAATGGTAAATGAGTTAACTACAGTTATGGGCAGTATAACTAGGTAGACTAAGTTTCCTCGATAGTTACATACTATGTAAGAGAGGTGAGGAGGTTCAAGGGAGTGTGCGAAACCTTAATATGTGTAATCAATAACTTAATTGTGATAACCGCTTGCAAAATATTTTCAAATGTTTTGAGTACTAACTCTTGCTATGTAAAATTTTAAAAACCTTTTAGGTGCCCAGCCACAAGGACACCCAGCTTGATTTCATGTCAGAGATTTGGGAGCTGCAGCCAGTGTGGAGGTTGCAGGGATTGTTTAGACGCTTCTTTCTTTTCAGTTCTAGTGCAGGATCTCAGTTTTATTGTTCCTAGTTGGAACATGTCGTTCCACCTTTTCTATTACAGTTTATTCTAGTTATGGATTTGTAGTTGTCTTTTTGGGCCGTGGTTTATGGCAAGACTTTAACTGCTTTCAGATTTCTTTTACATGCTGCGTATTCATATCTAGTTTTGGTAATGTATGGTTTGGATTATTGGTTGTTTAAGAAGGTTAAAATTTGGCACCCGTTTTAATTTCACTTAGGTGGTTAGTAATTTTTTTTAAAAGGCGTTCGACAGTGATGCTAAGAATGAACCATTAAAGAAACCTGTTTATATTAAAATAAGGCTTGATCACCCAAGGTTTAATTAGGCGGGGTGCCACAGATGGTATCAGAGCATCAGGTTCTAGTGTCCATAGGATCTGTACGGCTTACTACGATTCAGCGTTACGTTTGTTTGTATTAGAGCCCTACTATTAGGATTGTTGACTAAATTTCCACTGTTGCGATATCGTACTTCTGCTCTTAAATTTTGTATAAACTGTGTACTTATACAATTTAAATCTTATTTCAGATGCCGCCAAGGAGAATGAGAGCAGAGAGGGCTGAAGCTAGAGAGGAGGTGAGGGAGGCTCATCAGGAGCCACAGGTACCAATACCACCACCCCCACCCGAGCTAATCTCCACTACTCAGGTCCCAGTGATAGTGGCTCAGGCAGTTGAGACAGTAATGAGGGCAATGGCAGCCCACTTCCCTCAGCCCCAAGTGCCACCCCCTGTGGCACCGGTAGTGCAAGTTCCGGCAGGACCATCTACTTGGCAACGAATCAGGGAGACGTTTCAGAAGGGGCACCCACCCGAGTTTCAGGGCAGTATTGATGTAGTGGAAGCGTGCTACTGGAAGAAGAATATCCAGCGCCACTTGCGCATGCTAGAGTGCACCGGAGTGCAGGAACAGATGCTAGCCACTTTCCGTCTGTCAGGAGCAGCCCTACAATGGTGGGAGTCAGTTACCACCATCGAGGAGAGAGATACTTTGACTATTTCTGAGTTTTGGGTGCGGTTTGACCGCAAGTATTTCCCTCCAGCAGTAGAGTCGGAGATGAGAAAGAAGTTCAGCGAAGTGGTCCAGGGTGATCGCTCGGTTGCAGACTACGAGGAGGAGTTTACCCGCTTGGCTAATTTTGTGCCAAACGAGGTGAGCAATGAGGAGAGGAAGAAGTCCAAATTTATGGAGGGCCTAACCTGGAGAATCAGACAGCACTTAATTGGTAATCCGGCATTGGTAACCTACACAGATGTCGTCAATGCCGCTCTACTACACTGTCAGGATCACCGTTTTCATACTAAGGGAAGTAAGAGGGGTGAACCTAGCCAACCGGGCAAGGTAGATGGAGGTAGTGGCAGCAGCACAACAGCAGCAGGTAGCAGGTCAGTTGGGATAGGATTCCAGACAGGGGAACCCTGCCAAGAAGTTTAAGCACGGGAAGTATCGCTTCGACCGACAGGGCCAGCAGGGTCCTCAGCAACCAGTCCCTCAGGGTCGACAGGGCCAGGGTCATCAAAATGGGGGACAACAAGGCCAAGGGCGACAGGGCCAACGTCAGGGCCAACAAGGCCAAGGACAAAGACAGTTCCAGGGACAGTGCTTCACTTGTGGTCAGCAGGGTCACAAGAGCAAAAATTGTCCACAGCAAGACCGGGCACAACAGCAGGGTGCCCAACAGGGGCAACAGGCACCATTAGCCCCAGCAACAGTACAGGCCCCACAGCCAGGACAGATGCAGTACGGGCGTGTGTTCAACATTCGTGACATTCCATTTCAGTCGGCACCGCCAGCACCGCCGGCAGTTGCAGGTATGTTTCCTATTCATGGGCTTGAGGGGAATATTTTGTTTGACACAGGGGCAACGCATTCATTTATTTCCACTAGATTTGCACGGGCAGCCGGCCTATTATCGATAGCAGATACTCATCTTATGTGTGTGGAGTCACCGATGGGTAGTGGGTCTCTCATACACTCGATTTGTAAGGGTGTGGACATTATGGTCGGGAGATTGAGTCTAGCGGCGGACCTTCTAGTGCTGGATATGGAGGGATATGACGTCATCCTAGGCATGGATTGGTTGGCACATAATAGGGCAATGGTAGATTGTTATGAGAGGACCATCGTGTTCTCTATCCCGGGGCAGGAGATGTTCCTTGTGGCTATGCCACTTCCCGAGGGAGGATCGCGAACTCACTTATATTATATTGAGGAGGAGACCTCACATAGGGTGGTCGTTTCTCTAGACTCAATCCCAGTTGTGAGGGATTTTGAGGATGTCTTTCAGGAGATACCAGGGTTACCACCTAGCAGAGAGATAGAGTTCGTAATTGATCTAACACCGGGGACGAGACCGATTGCCAAAGCACCATATCGCATGGCTCCTTCAGAAATGCGGGAACTGAGAGAGCAAATCCAGCAACTGTTAGGACAGGGTTTTATTCGACGGAGTACATCGCCATGGGGTGCGCCAGTACTGTTTGTGAAGAAAAGGGATGGTTCACTTCGTCTGTGTGTAGATTACAGAGAGCTGAACAAAGTAACAATACGTAATAAATATCCGTTACCAAGGATTGACGACTTGTTTGATCAATTGAGAGGGGCTGCATACTTCTCAAAGATTGATTTGAGATCGGGTTACCACCAATTGCGCATTCGTGAAGAGGATGTACCTAAGACCGCTTTCCTATCGCAGTACGGGTCATATGAGTTCAGAGTGATGCCTTTTGGGCTAACTAATGCACCGACGGTATTCATGGATCTCATGAACAGGGTATTCAGGGAGTTTTTGGATCAGTTTGTAATTGTGTTCATAGACGACATTCTGATTTACTCCCATACGGAGGAGGAGCACGCAGAGCACTTGCGATTGGTCCTACAGACATTGCGGAACCATCAATTATACGCCAAATTTGGGAAGTGCGGATTTTGGCTCCGGGAGGTTCAGTTCCTAGGCCACGTCGTATCTAGCAGGGGCATTGCAGTTGACCCAAGTAAGGTATCGGCGGTGAGGGAGTGGGGATAGCCCACGACACCGACAGAAATCCGCAGTTTCTTGGGTTTGGCTGGTTATTATCGTCGCTTCATCAAGGGATTCTCAAAAATTGCCGGACCGTTGACAAATCTAACTCGGAAGGGAATCCCCTTCGCATGGAGTGATAGTTGCCAGTTAGCTTTTGATGAATTGAAAGACAAGTTGACATCAGCCCCCGTTCTTACCTTGCCTAAGAGCGGAGTGGAATACCGAGTCTATACTAATGCGTCCTTACAAGGATTTGGGGGTGTGTTACAGTAGGAGGATAAGGCTATAGCTTATGCGTCACGAAAGCTTAAGACACATGAGAAGAACTACCCCACCCATGACCTCGAGTTGGCAGCGGTTGTTTTTGCTTTGAGGATTTGGAGACACTATCTTCTGGGCGAGCAGTTTACGCTATTCACAGATCATAAGTCATTGCAATATCTGTTCACTCAGAAGGAACTGAACATGAGGCAGAGAAGGTGGCTTGAATTCGTGAAGGACTACCAATTTGATATACAGTATCATCCTGGTAAGGCTAATGTGGTGGCAGATGCGTTAAGCAGAAGACCTATCGGAGAGTTAGCTGAAGTTTAGAAGGCAAAATGGAGTGATCTCCGACACGAGGATGATATGGCAAGAGCATGTATGGCAGTTCTAGCTATCACTTCCGAGAACGTTATGCGGATAGTGAGGTCACAAGCAGAAGACCCATTTTGTCAGGATAAAGTACGACAGTTACTGGCCAAGGGGGCAGAGTTTTACTCCATCAGTTCAGAGGGTGGACTACGTTTCAACGGTAGGCTGGTAGTACCCGAAGATGATGATTTGAGACAGGCCGTTATGACAGAGTCACACGGGTCAAAATTCTCAGTACATCCAGGTGGGGACAAAATGTATCAGGATATGCGACGAGTATATTGGTGGTCAGGTATGAAACGAGATATTGCAGAATTTGTCTCGAAGTGTGTTACATGCCAACTCATAAAAGTTGACCATCAGAGGCCTTCAGGAATGCTACAACCACTAGAGATTCCCGTGTGGAAGTGGGAGAGTATCTCTATGGATTTTATCACCGGGTTACCAACCTCGCAGAAGGGCCATGATTCCATTTGGGTGATAGTGGATCGTTTGACTAAAGTCGTACATTTCTTACCGGTTCGTACGGATTATGATACTATGCGGTACGCGCAGCTTTTTATTTCAGAGATTGTTAAGCTGCACGGAGTTCCTATTAATATCGTATCGGACCGAGATAAGATATTCGTGTCGCACTTTTGGCAGAGTTTTCAGGAGGTCATGGGCACCGACTTACGGTTGAGTACGGCATATCACCCACAGACGGACGGCCAGACGGAGAGAGTAAACCAGATGCTAGAGGACATGCTGAGAATGTGTATTCTAGATTTTGGGGGAAATTGGGAGCCATATCTTCCTTTGGTGGAGTTTGCGTATAACAACTCTTACCAATTCACTATTGGCATGGCTCCATTCGAGGCGCTTTATGGGACGCCTTGTCGTTCACCCGCTTGTTGGTTAGAAGTGGGGGATAACAGGCTTTTAGGGCCAAAGATGATACAGGAGACTTCCTCCAAAATAGAGTTGATTCGAGGACGTATTCGAATAGCCCAGGATAGGCAGAAGAGTTATGCTGACGCCGGCAGGAGACATGTGGAATTAGATGTGGGAGACCAGGTATTGATTTGAGTATCTCCTATGAAAGGGGTTATGAGGTTTGGCAAAAAGGGGAAGTTAGCGCCAAGGTATGTAGGGCCGTTTCCTATCATTGAGAGAGTGGGACCGGTAGCTTACCGATTGGGACTCCCTGGGCATCTTCAGCGAATACACGATGTGTTCCATATAGCGTCACTGAAGAAATACAAGAGGAGCGAGAGAGCCTTCTGGCACATTCCACTGGAGGAGATCGATTTGCAGCCAGATATCTCGTATGAAGAAAGACCCGTGACTATCCTGGATTATAGTGAGCGCAAACTAAGATCCAAGGTGGTACCCTTAGTGCGAGTACAGTGGGGACATCACAATATGGATGAGTCCACTTGGGAACGGGAAGAGGATATGCGAGAACAATATCCAGAATTATTCATAGCAGGTATTTTTCCTAATTTCGAGGACGAAATTCCTTTTGTAAGGGGGGGAGTATGTAACACCCCGTAATTCTGCTTAATTTTTAATTACGTAAGTAGAGTCATTTAATGAGATTAAATACGCTTTAATTAAATTACGTGAGTAGAGTAATTTAATGTGATTAAATATGTTTGATTTAAATTACGTGAGTAGAGTAATTTAAATAGATATTATGTTAATAAAGATGAATATGTGTTATAGAAAATTTATTAAGATGAAAATAAATTTTCAATGTTAATACGTACGGTCTAGTGACTATACGGACGTACCGGATGTAGCTTGACAATTTAAGGATGAGAGTAGAAAAATATTTACGAGACTCAAATGATAATTTAGAGTCCACGGTTGATTCCGAAAGGGTCGAATTAGTCAAAATAGTGTACCCGGGGGTACTAGTTGAGTGCCGGGTCATTTTCGGGCTAAACCGGGACCATTCGGGGGCATTTTGGTCTCTTTAAAATTAGGGGAAAGAAGACCTACGAATTTTTGTAACCCTAAATCTGATTATAAGAGGGGTGACTAGGGTTAGACAATTAGAGTTACACCATAGCCATTAGAGAGAGAGAGAGAGAGGAAAATTCCTTAGGCAAGAAGGAAGGAGGGATCATCTTCGGAAGATTTCATCATAAGATTGTTGGGAAGAAGGATTGAGACACCAACATCATCAATCATCATCAACAACCACGAATTCAGACCCAACAGACCTTAAGGCAAGTGGTTATTTACAAAATAATTGAGTTATAATACCCATGTTTAAGCTTGAGGAAGAACATGATTTTTATGATATTCTTGGGAACAAACAATTGATAAAAATCCATGATTGATTAGGATTTGCATGTAGGACGTTTTTGAATTACCAAGTATGTTTATATCATAGAAAACTTGATGAGAAATTCGTATGAAAATCTAGAACTTTGATGAAAAAAATAAAGAATGCAGTTTTAGGGTTCTTGAATATTATAAAGATTTTCAGTGAATTTAGCTATAAGATTTATAATGATTTTGATGTTTTAAATCGTTAGTAATCGTCCCAAGACATGTAGAAATGATTAGAAATTGTTGGTTGTGAATTTGATGGCCTATCATGAAAGTTAGAGATGTAAAAATGGTGAAACCCGTAGGAAGAAGATGAACTGGGTCTGTCACTGCTTGATCGATCGATCTACCCTGGAGTATCGATCGATCGAAGCAGTCGATCGATCGATCATCTTCCTTCAATCGATCGACCCTGTCTGAACTATAGAGAATTCGTGTATAAATTTCTTTAATTGCCATTACTTAATGGGAACCTTAGAAATGATATTTTTCCTATAAGGAGACTTGAAAATTACCAGTAGGTGTACCATAGGGTTCCTCCACTTATGATTGAGTAGTAATGTTGGAGAAATGGAATGACTAAAGAACGATTGACTTCGCCGTGAGTTGAGATGGCTAATTTAATTTCGGTTAGAGTGAGACTAAATTCCGGAAAGAAAATACCAGTAGGTTAAAATTTACTTAACTTCTGAATTAAGGGAGGGGTAACTAGGGCCCTTAGAGTTACGCGAATGCTCGAATAAATACAATAGTGAGTTATATTGTAATTAATAAGTACGGAGAATATAAGATAAATATATTACGTACGGGTATGATTTATTAGGTCGGGTGCGTACCTACTGAATTTATATAAATGATATTGGGTGAAGAGAACACTACCTAAATTAATTATGTTAGGGTCGATGTGACATTCCGAACTAACATAAAGTTATATTAAATTTGGGGTCGATGTTAAATGCCGAACCAAACTTTGGACTGGTGTCGCGATGAAAGAGTCCCGAACCAGAATATCTGTATATATTTATATTTGTATATAGTTGGGGTCGATGAACCATTCTGAACCAACTTTCACTTGGAGTCGATGAATTATTCCGAGCCAAGGGTCCTTTGTGTGTAATAAGGATATATTAGTGGTAACTAATATTATATACATTATTGTGAGATAAAATGTTATATGTGCTTAATCTACAAATTGAGAATAGTAGGCAATGTTATGATAAGTAAATATCCTGGTAATAATTTATAGTATATTGAAATTATTACAAGAAAAAGGTAACGAATGGTAAATGAGTTAACTACAGTTATGGGCAGTATAACTAGGTAGACTAAGTTTCCTCGATAGTTACATACTATGTAAGAGAGGTGACGAGGTTCAAGGGAGTGTGCGAAACCTTAATATGTGTAATCAATAACTTAATTGTGATAACCGCTTGAAAAATATTTTCAAATGTTTTGAGTACTAACTCTTGCTATGTAAAATTTTAAAAACCTTTTAGGTGCCCAGCCACAAGGACACCCAGCTTGATTTCATGTCAGAGATTTGGGAGCTGCAGCGAGTGTGGAGGTTGCAGGGATTGTTTAGACGCTTCTTTCTTTTCAGTTCTAGTGCAGGATCTCAGTTTTATTATTCCTAGTTGGAACATGTCGTTCCACCTTTTCTATTACAGTTTATTCTAGTTATGGATTTGTAGTTGTCTTTTTGGGCCGTGGTTTACGGTAAGACTTTAACTGCTTTCAGATTTCTTTTACATGCTGCGTATTCATATCTAGTTTTGGTAATGTATGGTTTGGATTATTGGTTGTTTAAGAAGGTTAAAATTTGGCACCCGTTTTAATTTCACTTAGGTGGTTAGTAAATTTTTTAAAAAGGCGTTCGACAGTGATGCTAAGAATGAACCATTAAAGAAACCTGTTTATATTAAAATAAGGCTTGATCACCCAAGGTTTAATTAGGCGGGGTGCCACACAAGGTCGTTCGAATGAGGTTCCTTATCTCGTTCGATATTATTTGTTCGAACGAATCTTCTAATGATCCAATTTCTCCATTGTTATTGAATGTCGTTAGATATCTCGTTCGATGTTTATTCAAATGACTTTACATATATCATTCGAATGAGGTCTAGTTCATTTGAATGAGACTACGATAAATTAATTTTACTTGGTTTAAAATGCAATATTTTCAAGTTTATCTCTTGGAGATTTTTCTCCGGATTTAAAGAGATACAAACTTGCACTTATTTATAAGCCTTTTTACACATCTTTTGTTATCAAACACCTTGATTTTTAAAATCCAGCCCCTTAGGATGTTTTGTGATCACTTTATCAAATCTTGAAGAACATATTACATGTTCATATCCCTGTGGTGTTGATTCTTCACTCTTGAAAATAGGAAAGGGATTTCCTAAGGTTGATCGGTGGACACCGAGGCAAGTGGAGCTTATTATGGAGTGTTTTTGGATCTGCACCGCTTTCGATTATTAATAGGGAAGGACACATAACTACAATACTTAGTCGAGTTTAAGTTTATAAGTCTATTATTGCATTCTATAATATCTTAGATGTAATAGTGCTGAAAAAGGGGTTTCCTCGAAAGGTTTTTTTCCTCATATCCTAAGTTTCTACTTGTTGTGTTTGATTTATATCATATACCTTGCATATTTAGTTTCACCTAATTAATTATTATAGGTTAGATTAAATGGAATTTGTCTTGTTTGTGACCTAATGTAGTATTTATAACTTTAATCATATAACTGGACCACTCTATAAATATTTTTCAAGCCATAAACATAAACGTAATAATTTCTTGATTCCCTTGAAGCAGTTGGTCATAGTACCCTTAGCCCTGGTTTTTTTGGTCATTTTCTCTTTAAAACCTCATAGGATTTTTTTCCCCATGTGTCGGCCCCTTTTACTAACGAGGGCCTCATCATGATCAAGGTGAATATCCATCGTCTCTAGTCTTTTGGGCCTATACCGGCCCCAATCTTCTTTTTCTTAGGAACTATGTCCTTTTAATACTCATGATGATCCCGAGAGTGCAGGAGGGAAACTTCCACCACTTGAGCACAAGTGGTGAATAACGGGTTACCTAATAATACTTGTGGAATCCTTCACATAAGGTTTCTAATAACGCGATCTATCTTCTTTGCTTCGGTATCAATCTCCTCTATGTCACAAAGAGAAAGATAGTTGAGCTCCCCCTCATACTAGGCTACCACAATGGCGCTCTGATAAGGATTTAGGAACTTTATCCTCACGATGTTATAAATGGAAAGTGGAAGAAACTTTTGAAATTGTGACCCTTTGTAATTTTATATAAGTTGGCTAAATTTTCTATCAAAGCAGTGGTTCGTGTGTCATTCAAACTAAAAATATTAAATCACAGAAACACATTTGAGTGGAGAATTAGGATAATTCATTATGCTTCATGAACATCGGACTTTGGAAATATACAAGGCATCTATACTTCATAAATCCCCCGTTGCTGAATTTGAAGACGTATCCATTTACGGTTTTGTGATTGACATCATTGGCTATGCACACACATACACACATCATTTACTACCATAAACCATTCACACGATCCCTTATTGGACTCATGTGTACGACCCTCCACCTTTTAGCCTTTATTTTGAATACTAGCTAAAAGCGTGCACACCGCTGCACATTTTGAGCATGTTCTTTGAACATTAGATCATATTGGGCTCATGATGCCAAATTACACCTATGCGCACGAAAGAGCATATTTTTCAAAAATCCTATAATTCCATCCACTTTTAAAATATATTAGTCACTTTTTACTTATTTACATCTCAGAGAGAATTTTTAACGTTGAGAGCCTTTGTATTGTCTATTTTCAAATTCACTTGTTCTCCGCATATTTGAGTAAAAATCTAAATCTATGGATTGAGAGGAATTGAGAGTTATTTAAATAAGATACACACAACCTATTTTAAATATAAACCACTTCAAATTTGAATTATTTATCTACACTCCAAGATCTAAAAAGTAGGTATCTCAAGCTAATGAAGAGTTTAAGGCTTGATGGGACTCTAAGGAGGAGAACGTACTTCCTTGTTTATCCTATAGAGTTTAGTATGGATCTCTTATAATCAATGGGGGGAAGTTCGATGTCCATAGGTAACTTCTCGTGAGTGCATAAGAGAGAGGTAATTTCTTGCATTGTATAAAACCTTTTCAAGTTGAATAATATATTAGAGTGAGCTGAGGTTTCTTACCCATTTCTAGGGGGTTTTCCTCATAAATCTAACTTACGGATTATTTGATTGTTATGTATGTTGTTTTCTTCACCTACATAACACACTATACATAGATCTCACATATATCTTTCTTCATCCAAAAAATTGATATTAGGATTGTTGCATCTAGTGTAATTGACCTAGATTTCCTGATTGTTACTTTAATTTATTGATCGACATTCTAAACATCACATCACCTAGTTGATTCATGTTTTAGGTTTTCTAAAGTTGAGAAATAAATAAAAATTGGGCATAATTATGTGTAAACCTATTCCCCCCTCTCAGTTTAATGGAGTAGAACGGTAGTACTTGAACACATACACACCTTTAATTGGTATTAAAGTGGTTGTTCTTTGAAACATTAATGTGTTAGAGTTTGATTTTACGTTGTTGTGTGTTTTTATTATGTTTGGTACTTTTAGATCAATTATGGTTGTGCGTAGATCTTATTTTTTTGTTTAACAACGGATCAATAAAGACATAGTAGCTCAAGTAATAGGCCACCATACTTAGATGAGTCAAATTATGGCCAATTGAAGGTTAAGATGCACATACACTTGAGATCCAAACACGAGAAAGTATGGATGAGTGTTGAAGGTGGTTGGACATATCCTATGATTGAAGAGTATGGAGTGAGAGTTAAATAAACCAAGAGTGTTATGGACCGATGCAAAATTTATAGATTGTAGCTACAATTCAATATCTTTGAATGCTTTTTTTGCATCCGTAAATGCTCAAGATTACAATCATATTCATAATTCTGAGTTATCCAAAGAAGCTTAGGATATCTTTCATATGACACATGAGGTCACTTCAAGTGTGAAGCGATCTAATTTATAAAACATTACGACAAAGTTTGAGATGATTCATAAGAGTGAGGAGGAAATCTTTAATGATTACTACACTAGGTTAACCTAAGTAGTAAATGCCTCTTTCAATATTGTAGAGAAAATCCCTCAGAGAAAGGTAGTCAAGAAGTTGCTTAGAACTTTAGCTTCTATATTTATTAGAAAAGTTTCTATCCTAAATGAAACCACGGACACCGACACTTGTCTCTTAGAAAAAATAGTTGGTTCACTTAAAATTTGTGAGCAAGAAGAGAATGTGAGGGTGTTAAAACCTAAGAAGGATCTAGCATTTGTGGTAGAATTTTAAAAAGTGTATCAAGCAAGAGTGAAGATAAATATAAAGGAAATTTTGAGGTGGACATGACTTTATTTATGAAAAGATTTAGTAAATTGAGCCTAAACATTACAAATCCACTAAACATGATTGTTATGGTGAGAAGAATGATTCTAAGAGACATAAATAGAAGGATGATGACCATTGTTATGGTTGTGGAATAGTGGTACATAATATCAATGTGTGACCGACTCATTTAAGAAAATAAGATAAGAGTAAGGATGTGGACAAGAAGAAGACGATATATAAGGTTAGTCTGAGTGACTTCGAGAATGATTCCGAGGAGAGCACTACTAGTGAGGAGAATATAAGAGAAATTTATTTCATAGTGAGACTTGATGAGAATGAAAATACCAGTAAAGATAGGACGTCGCTAGAGAGTTTGGTGAGGAATAATAGTAAAAACCTTCTAGTAATAGGTCAGCTAGTGATTTGTATCCATGTAGTAGAAAGGGCTCATGCACTTCTATTTCTAGATCACTTAAGGATAGTGATAACGAAGTTAACTATATCCATGAGGCATTCGTTGAAATCTATCAAGATCCATTAAAGATGAAAAAAATCAAATATTAAGCTTTTAAATAAAATGAAAACTTTTTCATGTGAACATGATGATAAAGATGAAAAGATGGCAAATGTTCAATTGGACAGTTTAGGACTCAAATAAAGAGCTGATGTTTGAAAAAGGTATTTTGATTCTTTGAAAAAACAAAATGAGACTATTTTGAAAGAAAAATAAGAAATTGAGCTTCAAAAAGAGGTTTTAGAAAGTGAAACTTGAATTACAACATGCTAAAGAACTAAAAGTTGAGATGTAGATAAAACTAATGTTCTAGATAACGTTTTGATGAATCATTGTCAAATAAAAAATGATAAACATGGCATTGGTTAGGTATTACCATCAAAAGAGAGAGTTTTTATTTCAAAATTAAAGATTCAAATTTCTTATGTTGAAAATAATAACAAGGAACAAATTACTATGATAAAAAAGAAGGAAATTGATCCTAAGTCCAAATATGTGAAAAATGAAGTTGGTTGCTCATTTGATAGGAAATTGAATCACACTGAATGCTTTTTATTTAAAATAAAGAGACATGATAAAGTTGAGAAGAGAACTCAAGAAACCAAAGTCAATTTGACAAGTAATGTTTCATTTTTCACGTTTTGCAAGTTTCAAGGAAATTCAAATAAAGCTTGAAGGTAGTTGAAAGAAATAAACTGAAAGTTTATGAACAATAGGAGAAAGGTATTTCATTGGGATCCTATTAGTGAATTAAGGGGTAAGATTTATAGATTGGCGAAGAGAGTTAACTTTCTATTCAACGAAAGGAGTGAGGTTAGGAGAAATTTTCGGAGGCCTAAAACTCGTGCTCAAATTCCAAGGAGTGGGCATAAGAATCCTAAGAGGAATGCGAGTTAGATGCTAAAAAATGTGAAAGGTATGACTAGGAACACTCTTAGAAATAAAGTAAAGTTGAGTTCCTTCAAAAGAAATTTGCAAAGAGGGAAATTGTGTTCATTCCTCTCAAGAATTTGGGAGATGTCACACCCATCGTTATCTAGGTGATAGTTTGATTAATATACCCAAGGTTTCATTTCTTGTACGTACCCTTCCTAGGTAATCCTTATTTTGTTGGGGTCAAATGAATTCTTCAAAAGTTCGATTGGATCATTTGTTATGTTTTGTGAGAAATTTACATTCATTTGTGTATTTACATGCATTTTTCTATATGCATTGCTCCTTAAATAACATGTTGTAAATATTGAATCATTCTTTATTCAAAAAGGATAAAAATATTAATCACTTTATTTCATGTGTATTAACTCATGAGTAAATTGAATTTATATGACTTGAGGACCTTAAGTGTTGGATTAATTATTGAATGTTGGACAATAATGATAGATGCTTAATGAATGTGTAGATCAACTGTTAATTTAGAATGCTTTATGGCTCATTGAGTAAGGTAGTTATTATTTTAAGATAGTTCTTGTAAAAGTTAGGTGCAAGATGATGCCTAAATTTAGAGAGCCTTGGGAGTTCGGGCTAATGTTATATATATCTGATTATAGTTAACATGTGTATTAACTAATAATATTCAGAGACTATATATGCAACCCAATTGCATGTGGTTTGATATTATTATGTGTAACCCGGATGATTATGATTTATACTTATTTATTTGGCTCGTTTGCATAGGGTTGTACTTTTTTACTTATATTATGTACAATCATACCGGTGTGGTGTGTTCTCTCGCGAGGGACGTACTAAGAGGGATTTGGATAGGGAACGTACAACGTTGATCGCGATGGTACCATGGTGATGAGATAGGCTTTACCTTGGTTCTTTTACCCTGATCCTATGGGTGACTTACCCGTGTTCGCGAATGAGGAAAATACGGGGGATTTTTAGCGTATATCCTTGTTATGGAGGTTATGCGTTATGATAGGAATGCATATGATTATCCCATAGTGATTATTTGAGGTTATAGGTTCAGGACGGTTGATAACTATACCTAGTATGCACAAGTGATCCCCAAAGGAAATAGGGATAGGACTTAATAATTTTATTTCTGGTCTCAATCATAGTCCCCTTTCTTATAGGTGTCGGGGACCATACTTTTGTGGATATTAGACTTTAGTTGAGATTGTCTTTCCCTATTTTAGGTGCAAGAATCTAGTCCATGAGATTTGATATTGATTGTGTACACACATAAATATTCTAGATTATGTGAATCTGTAATGTGGTACTTGAGATGGTTGTACCGTTATATGTGTATACTAAAGATGAATAACCAATAACTTATGACTCAGGAATATTGTAATATTTATGCTACAATTGTATAACATTAACTTGTGGCATGTGACTAGGTGAGAATATTAGGCCTTTTCAGAATCAGAACTGGAGACAATGATTGATGATATAATTTATAAGTGAACTAATTTTAATTTAAGAGATTTCAACAATGTAAATGATTCTTAAACTACGTGACGAACTTAGGAATGTGAAAGTAAAGAACACTTAATTAAGAGATATACATATATCTTATGGGACTCACGGGGCTTGGGAGTAGAATCCCATGTTCATTTTAGGTTGTTTAGGTTAGGTAACTGAAACTTTAAGTATACTTAACATGCAAGGAATATGCACTATTATTATTGTGGCCCAACAACAGTTAAATTCTTAATACTTATTCACTTGATGTAACATTCATTGTTGAACTATTTTTACAGGTTTTAGGCCATTGTGCTGTCGTAGACTCTGGTTAACCGTTGGAAGAGTATCTTTAGCGACATTATATTCACCATTTCAAGAATGTAGAAGTCAAGCATTGTTTCTCATCTACTTCTTGTATTTATTTATGTTTCAGCAGGCCGATGCATTTATTTTAGTTTATCTTGAATCAGTGTTTGTACATGTGGTACTAGTATTCAGAGATGGATTGTGTATTATTAAATTTTATTCCAGAGTTGAAATTGCTTCTCATGGTAGAGATTGGTATCAAAGATGATGTATTTATTTCAGCAGTTCATTATATTGCATTATGTTTAGTTATTTCTTTTATTCAGTTTTGTTATGCTAAGATTGTTACCCAAAGTTTTTTATTCCCATGATATTTGTATTAGACATGATCACTCTATTTATGACTTTGATGGCGTATCACCCCCAGCTAATTTTAGCCCAATATCACATGTTTATCCTTGTTTGATTGATTCAAGAGGTATTTGGAGTACATTTGATGATTTCTCATCTTCAAACCCAAGTTTTTAATGTTTGGTTTATTTTTTCTAGTATTCACTCTTGCAAGTCATCACTTTATTATTTAGTTTTTAATTTACTTTCTTTAAAGTTTATTTAAGTTGATTTATTCTATCTAGGTGTCTGATTTGTGCTTAAAGGTTTATTTTTGGCATTTTAGGTTGCTATAGAATAGTCTTTTCCCATTCACTCTTTGGATTCATTCCATTTTTACTTGTGTGTTGTTTTAGACCATATTTCTAACACTATGGTTCATGAAAAGACACATGCATGCAAGAGATTGCCTTCTAGGACCCCAATTGGTCTTGGTGAGAGTACTCATTCTATAGTGTCACCACCTTCACCTCCAAAAACATCGTGTACTCAGTTTCATGCCCCAAGTGCTTTGATCCATATCTCAAACATGACTACCAATACTTTTGGGATTAGTTTTACTAGAGACAGTTATAATTTACATTCAATTTTTATGTCTATAGCTCTGAGGACTAAAATAGAGATTGATTTGGAGCTTTTAGAGAAGAGTGGAAAAGGGTATTTTGTTCTTTCTTTGATTGATAGAATTCATAATAGACGATTTCTACGGACACACTCATCATTGAATTCCACCATTGTTGTCGAGTTCTACGTAAACATGCTTTTGTCCCCCACATGCGTTCTAATTTTGACCACTTTTGTTTGTGGTTATGATATTGTGATGACAGAGGATGTTCTTGCATCTCATTTAGGTGTTGACAGAGTTGATCATCCTCATTTGATGCCTTTTATTAATAATGAGGTTTCACACGACCGAGTTACAACATTTCTTGTTGATCATCAGTTGACTTGGGTTAGGAACCTGTTTATTCAAACTTCTTTGAGGAATTAGTATTTCATATTTCACTTTTTGGTTATTTATAACCTTATGCCTCTGCATAGTTCCCATGACTTCCCTTTTGTGATAGGGCATTTAATGTATAGGACGACCCACTGTGAATATATTGATTACCTTGAGCTTATTTTTAAGGTGATGT
Source organism: Sambucus nigra (assembly GCA_949130495.1). Lineage (NCBI taxonomy): Eukaryota > Viridiplantae > Streptophyta > Magnoliopsida > Dipsacales > Adoxaceae > Sambucus > Sambucus nigra. Next base: position 665,125,330 of record OX422207.1, read on the forward strand.
GCATGCGTGTACTGATACATCTTAAGAGTCCTTAATATATCGTCACTTGATCAGCAGATACGTATATTACCTATGTGATTTGAGACTCTATATTGACGATGTTGTTTCAATCTTAGGTTTGATTTCTAGTGTTAGTATTTCATGCTCTATCGATCGGACCTCACACCGACCTCCTTCTCAACCTATCTATCAAGAGGGAGCTCCAGAACTAGTAATATTCCTTGCTCCATCACCTTTATCTCGTACTCACCATCCACCCCAAGAGTATTTTTATACTTAATTTTCTTTTATGAGAGGTTATTCTGATCGAATGGTTTCACAAATGACCGACATGTATAGTCATTCCTATTGACATATCAACCAGGTTGATAGATATCATATTGCTGTGAGGATAGCTATGGAATTTACTTCGAGTTATTTTAGATGTACCAGTCACTCACACGATCTTCCAGGGTATTCGTCTGCACCACCTCTTGTACCTGCTCCAACATAACCTCCTGGAGCTGTTGTTAATAATGATGATGCTTATGATAACGATGATGAGACATGAGTGAACCAAGGATGATTAGATATTTTCTGTGTTATCTCTATTTTGTTTCCTCTATTGAGGAATTTGAGTATATTTTCAATGATACTTTTCTTATTTTTTTATATCGATATGTATTACTCCTTGTTAGTCTTGGAGTAATATTTTGTGGGTGATGATATGTTGGATTTTTATGAATTTATCTAATTTTTATCCATATGTTTTGTACTTATCATTTTTATACACATTTCTTTTGTGATCTCATTCTAGTTGGATAGATTTATATCATATTTCCTGCTTCACATGCTTACTTGATTGATATAGTTTACCTTTTAGTTCCTAACATTGGTATTCACATTCTATTTTAAAAAGTGAGTGGCCCAATATGTGTGTTTTAAACAAAACCAATTTTCTCCGAAAAAGAACCAACTTTTAATTAAGCACCAAACCAAGTTGTGAAAACCCCAATTCTTACTATAAACCAATTTTATCTTGATTAATCCTAAACATGCATCTAGTGATTAAAGCAAGTAAAGTAAAGTAAAGAATACTCACAACGTCGGATGTACGAGGAAAAAACCCAAAACGGGAAAACAACCTCGGACGACCCAAGCCAGGCAATCACTATGAACAATGGTTTTACAAATACAGATTAGCCTTACATTAAGACTCGATCCCCACGGGTCTTGACGCTCTTTCTGATCTTATACCATTCTTCAATAGTGCCCATGCAGAAATTCTTTCTTCCACGATACCTGTCCACAACACACGCGTCCAGGTATATCTCGGTGTCCACCGAATGGCTTTGATTCGTCTACGATGTCGAACAAGAAGTCCTTCTCTTTTCTTCACCATAAAACCCTTTGTGTTCAATGTGTAAAACAAATAACTTTGGTGCAGAAAGATCACTTAAAGATATAAGAATGATAACTCGAATCTTTGAAAACTCTAAGGATGTGTTTGAGACTTTTAAACCTTAGAAAACATGTGCAAACAATGTTTTGGTTCGTAAAACCGTTTTCCACAAAGCACACTTACGAAACTATGATGAAAACACTGTTTAAATAGGATTTAAATTCCACCTTGAAAAATGTGTCATTCGAACGACTTAAGCATGTCGTTTGCGCGACATTGCATCTCGTTCGAATGTGATCCAATATCGTTTGAACGACAGCGCGAAAGTTTGACTTTTTGTTTAAAACGTCTCTTCCAATGAGAGATCCAAAAATGTCAAACTCTTTTACGAGCTTATCATCATAAAACGAAGTGTAAATCTTTAAAACACTTTTAAACATTTAAAAACATTTTTCTTTATAAAAATTACATCCTCATTGATATGCCATATATGTGCCCAACTGCTCAGAAGCATAAGCCTCGGCCTGGAAGAGGACGAGGTCGGAAGAGCCTTATATTGACCCCCAGCGGTCTCATCCTAAGCAACGTCGGCCAAGGCCGATGTTACTAGTTACCTCAGCAGGAGAGGTCTTCATGATCCACAGAGGCAGTTATCCATCTGGTCATCCAAGGCTTGCAACCTCAACTTGGTTAAAGCCGAGGTTTCCACCCCGTTATCATAACCAATCTCGGCTGGGGATCAGCCGACGTTCCTGCTACGATACCAATACCTCAGCCCAGGCCGACGTTATAGCTCCACCTGCCTTACCTCAGCTCTCCCACTGAGCAAAGGTCACCACCTCATCCTCTTCCAGGCCGAGGTTGGGACCATTCACAGATGGCCGAGTCCTTATCAGCATATGTACTATTGGGAACACGTGTACACAATCAATTATAACCGAATCATTCCCCTCACATGAGGGAATATTGAGATCATCATTATCTGCATGAGATCAATTAGGTGTCATTCTCATACTGGTTCGATCATTATGCACATGTTCATTGCATGCTTGGGGGGTACATTACACCCCCTAGCACTATTTATAGAGGTCCTCCTCTACCCTGTAAGGGATCCGGAATTAGCAACCCTAGATGAAACTCTGTCCAAGCGTACAGTAGAGAGAGAAAGCTTGAGAGATTTTTATCTATGGTCATTAGAGCCCTCATACAGTGATATTAATCACACACTTGCACAGTGGACGTAGGCCCAATTGGTTGAACCACTTATACTCTGGAGTTGATCCTTTTTTCCTCACCTCTTTCTCTTATACTTGAGGTATAGAGCTGCAAAGTTAGAGAGGAGGAAATTGAGGTACAGAGCTGCAAAGTTCTCAATAGAAGGAGATGTCCCGTATAGGAATGGATTCCTATTACCTCTCCTCAGATGTGTTCATCCCACATAAGTTCCCCACGTCCTACAAGAGTTACACAAGGGTTCTTGCTCCAGTCACATAGGAGGGAGACCTTTGGTGAAGAGGATTATCACGTAAGGATATTGGTGGACGACCTTGGCCAAAGATGTAGCAGCTTACGTGAAGAGGTCCGAAAAATATTAGAGATTCTCCACTATTCCACATCCACCTCATTAGCCTATGACATCAATCGGTTCCCCTTGGCCATTCGCAGTATGGGGAATTGACCTAGTAGGACCCCTGCCAAGGGCTGCAAGTAATTACTGATTTCTGATAGTCGCCATTGATTACTTCTCCAAATGGGTAGAGGTTGAGCCAATGATCATGATCACAGAGCAAAAGACCTTTCAATTTATTTGGAAAAACATCATATGCAGACATGGCCTCCCAAACACCCTCATCTCAGACAACGGAACCCAGTTCAAGAATTCTTCCTTGGAAAAATACTGCAAAAGAGTTGGGATAAAGCAATTTTTCTCTTCTCCTGGCCGACCTCAGGAAAACGGTCAGACCGAAGTCACTAACAGAACAATCCTCAATGGGATCAAGAAGAGGTTGGAAGAGGCTAAGGGAAGATGGATTGAAGAGGTTTATGCCGTGCTATGGGCCTATAGAACGACGGTTAGGACACCAACAGGTGAGACCCCGTTTATGTTGTCACACGACTCAGAGGTTGTCATACCGACAGAGGTAGGACTCCCTACTCATAGGATTAAGACCTATGACCCTGAGAAGAATGGAAAAGAGAGAAGGCTCGGCTTAAATTTAATTTAAGAGAAAAGGGAAGATACAGAAGTTAGGCAGGCATTTTACCAGCAAAGAACAATAAAATTCCACAATTAAAGGGTAAAATTAAGACCCATAGCTGTGGGAGACCTAGTGCTGAAGAAGACGTTACAGAAGGCAAACAAGCTTCACCCAAATTGGCATGGTCCTTACAAAGTGATTGAGGAGGTTGTACCCCGGAGCTACGGGCTAGAGAACCTCGAAGGGGAACCTTTTTCCAACCCTTAGAATGCTGATCATCTAAATAAGTATTACATATGATGCTGCAAGAGCTTTCATGTAAATATATCATCTTATGAAGAGCTTATTAATGAGATGATCAAATTTCTGTGTCAGTTCTTGGTTCATTATGCTCTATTGGTGAATATTTTATGAGGATAACATCTTAGTTGATGACCTCAGACGTTATAACATCATGATTTGGTGACAAGGTCTGAGGTAAGACATCATACTTGGATGACCTCAGACCCTTGACATCATTAATTTGGTGAAAATTAATTATGGGGATAACAACTTAGTTGATGACCTCAGAGCTTATAACATCATGATTTGGTGACAAGGTCTGAGGTCAGACATCATACTTGGATGACCTCAGACCCTAGACCATTAATTTGGTGGAAATTTTATGAGGATAACATCTTAGTTGTTAACCTCAGACTTTATAACATCATGATTTGGTGACAAGGTCTGAGGTAAGACATCATACTTGGATGACCTCAGACCCTAGACATCATTAATTTGGTGAAAATTATTTATGAGGATAATATCTTAGTTTATGACCTCAAACCTCATAACATCATGATTTGGTCAAAAGGTCTGAGGTCAGACATCATACTTGGATGACCTCAGACCCTAGACCATTAATTTGGTGAAAATTATTTGTGAGGATAACATCTTAGTTGATGACCTCAGACCCTAGACCATTAATTTGGTGAAAATTTTATGAGGATAACATCTTAGTTGATGACCTCAGAACTTATAACATCACGATTTGGTGATAAGGTCTGAGGCAGGATATCATACTTGGATGACCTCAGACCCTAGACATCATTAATTTGGTGAAAATTATTTATGAGGATAACATCTTAGTTGATGACCTCAGACCTTATAACATCATGATTTGGTGACAAGGTCTGAGGTCAGACATCATACTTGGATGACCTCAGACCCTAGACCATTAATTTGGTGAAAATTATTTATGGAGATAACATCTTAGTTGATGACCTCAGACCTAAATATACATTGCATGACAAAGAAAATATTCAAAGAACACTCAGCAAATAAGGAAGTGAAGAATGTATCATAAGTTAATATAAACTAAGAGTTACAAGGTAACGGAGTTTACAATCAGAAATTACATCTTGAAATCAAAATCAGAGAATTACATAAAGCTTCATAAAAAAGGCCTAAGGGTTTGCAGCTACAGTATTAGCATCCTCAACCTCATTCCCCTGACCGATGTTGGTCACCTCGGCCCCATCATCTTGGAGGTTGGCGCCTTTAGTCTCAGTAACATCCAAAGGTGCTATCTCTATAGGGGAAGCATCTTCCTCTTCAACCTCTTCAAGGGCCTGGGCAAATTGAGGATTGCCAAAACCCAGACCAATGAAGTCAGAGGCTTTTAAGCTCCCTGACTCCTTCTCCTTTGCAGCCGCCCATTTGTCAGTGGCCTTAATACCTCTTTCGAGGTATTCAAAGCGAAAGTTGATGAATTCATCAGAGACTTTGTAATCAACCAAGATCCCCCCAAAAGCATCCTCAAGGGCTTCCTTCACTACAACATTAACTTTCTGCTCGAGAATGTCATCCTTGGCCTTCAGAGTAATGGTGTGGTCATTTTCTCCAACTCCTTAACCTTCTTATCAGACCCCTCAAAGGCAGACTTTAGACGATCCAACTCTGCATTTATAGAGCTTTGCACCTTCTCGGCCTCTTGGCCTTTCTCGATGAGGGGAAACTTCTTCAGAGTCCAGTTGGCAAGATGGTGCATAGCAATGAGGCCCTGCAAATCATGTATAAGTTCAAATGCAAAATAGAGGTTACACTTCGGAGCTAAATTAAAATCTAATGTCATATCTGAATGGACCTATGAAGGTCGAACTCAACCAGCAGAGGAGTGTTCATGGATCGACAAAAGCATTTGTCAGCATCGGTCATAGCAGAGCCGATGGCATCCAACGCCTGCAAACTGTGGCCTATTATGCTATCATTAATTTTTAGCCTCTCTAGACGGGCAGCCAATGCATCTTCAGAGGATATGGGGATGGCCTTTTGGGCCTTACTTTTCCTCTGATCCTCAGGGGAGGTGGTTTTAGTTTTCCTCTTTCTTATAGAATCGGCCTTGGACATGCCGACACTCTTCTTCGGTGGAGGAGGAGGGGTGCATTCAGGCCTGCCTTCTTCACCAGCTTCGTAAGACTTGGGGAAGAAATCTCCCAAACTTCGTGTGAAATGCCTTCAGGGCGCTCTGCAAATGGAAAGGTCTGATTTAGAAAATCAAAAACATAAAAAACTCAGTGGTTTAACTTGCTGAAATAATAAAATAAGCACTTACGGAGCTCTATCAGAGGACTACCCCCAAGCCCAGTCTCTGAAAGATAGTAGGGGGTCATCAGGTGTTCGAATATGACCAACAAATCGTGCTCCCCTGATCTTGGAGGTCTTTTACTTTTTGAAGATTGTTCTGGCTTAACCCAGGGTCAGCCCTGGCAGCCATTGACACCTTGCCCCATCTCAGGGGTATCCTCGGCTCTAAGTTTGAAAAGGGGACAGAAGGGCCTAATTCCTATGCCCCCGAGGCAAAGAAATACCGCGGCTTATAATTATGGTTACTAGTTTGGGTGACCTGCAACATCTTCTTAGTTAACTTCTGAGCTAAGAAATAGTAATAGCTCGGATGAATCCTGGCAGAGGAAGGGATATAGCACCCGATGAAGACCTGGACAGGAAGGTCTGAATGGTGGACTGCCATCCATAGAACTATATCTCCAATTATCACCCTCCAACCATTTGGGGATAACTGAAAAGGAGCTAAGTTTATATAGGAAAGTATGGCCCTAATGATGGGATGAATGGGAAGACGAAATCCTAACTTAAACATCTGCTTATACAGGCAGATCTCGCCGTCTCGGCCGTTGAAATCCCTCTCTCACCTCAGAGGTTTCCTAAGTTTTATGGAGGGGCTAATGGAATATAGATGCCTGAAGGTAAGAAGGTCGAGCTTGGTGACAGTGTTGTCTATCTCGGCCGCCTCAGAGGTGTCAACATCGCTCTCAGCATCATTATCATCATCATCGGGTTCAACGTCGGACTGAGCAGACGATGGGGTACCACTTGGGAACCTCTGACCGAACTCATCCCCTGTGATAGCCGATAGGGGAATGGATTCAAGAATTAGTGGAACAGTAAAGCTAAGACCAACAACCTCAACGTCAGAGTAAGAGTGTGATGTGATTGAACTCTTATGAGATAAGGCCGGATTAGAAACCTCGTCTTGGTCAGGGACCTGATCCTGTTGAGTGGAAAAGTCCATGGCCTCTTGAAAAGAGTCCACAGGCATAGGGTCTGAGGTATACAACTCATACTCAGACATGAGGGAAGTTTCAACTGGGACCTCTGCGGATTTAACTGATTCGACTGACTCAGGGTATATGACCTTCAGAAGGGGTGGAAAGATAGGTCTGAGGGGGAATGCCTCTGCCCTACGAGCCTCCTCTTGGGCTCTTTTTATCTGCCTAATTTTATCTAAGGTCTTCTCCCTAAGAGGGGGAATTCCTCTAAGAATTGGTATAGGGGTCTGAGCATATGAGGCAGACCCTACACTTATGACTCTTCTAAACAAATAACTTGACTTAGCTTGGCCAAGGATCAAACTAGGGTTTTGAATGAAAAACGATCAAGAACAGTTCACCAAAAAATACATGAACTCACTAGAAAACTAATAAACTAACCGAAAACCTCTTGAAGCTCACCGAAAAATGCAAAAACAGGAACAAGGCAGGAAAAATGAAGAAGAATAGATGGTAAATGATACCTGAAGGAAGGAAATGAGAAGAAAGGAAGGGATTGCAAGGAAAGTCCACCCAGTGCACTTCTAACCAGAGCTCTTGTAGAGAGAGAGAGAGGCAAAAAATTCCAAACGAAGAAATGAAGAAGTTGGGAAGAAAGAGAAAGGAAATGAGGATTTAATCCTTAAATATCCCTACATGCATCCTAAGGCCCATCATTGCCTTGGGAGCCCAAAAGACTGCAATCATTACACTTGTCAGGCACACTAGCCACTTCAGCAGCTGACACTTGTCTAAAAGGTATTAACACCTAAAAAAGTCCAACCTCGGGCAAATATACCCCTTAGGTACCTGATCAAATAGGTGACTAAGGGCTAGGGGTGATTGATATGCCACATATGTGCCCAACTGCTCAGAAACATAAACCTCTTCCTGGAAGAGGATGAGGTCGAAAGAGCCTTATATTGACCCCCAGAGGTCTGGTCCTAAGCAAGGTCGTCCACGGCCGACGTTACTAGTTACCTCAGCAGGAGAGGTCTTCATGATCCACAGAGGCAGTTATCCATCTGGTCATCCAAGTCTTGCAACCTCGTCTTGGTTAAGGCCGAGGTTGCCACCCCATCATCATAACCAATCTCGACTGGGGATCAGCCGACATTCCTGCTACGATACCAATACCTCGGCCCAGGCCGATGTTACAGCTCCACCTGCCTTACCTCAGCTCTCCCACTGAGCCAAGGTCACCACCTCGTCCTCTTCCAGGCCGAGGTTGGGACCATTAACAGATGGCCGAGTCCTTATCAGTATATGTACTTTTGGGAACACATGTACACAATCAGCTATAACCGAATCATTCCCCTAATGTGAGGGAATATTGAGGTCATCATTATCTGCATGAGATCAGCCAGGTGTCATTCTCATACTAGTTTGATCCTTATGCACATGTTCATTTCATGCTTGGGGGTACATTACACCCCCTGGCACTATTTATAGAGGTCCTCTTCTACCCTGTAAGGGATCCGGAACTAGCAACCCTAGTTAAAACTCTATCCAATCATACTGTAGAGAGATAAAGATTGAGAGATTTTTATCTATGGTCGTTAGATCCCTCATACAGTGATATTAATCACACACTTGTACAGTGGACTTAGGCCTAATTGGCTGAACCACTTATACTCTGGAGTTGATCCTCTTCTCCTCACCTCTTTCTCTTATACTTGATATACTTGTGTTTCCATTGTTATACATTGATTAGAGCTCATATACACCTTACCTGGTGGTGCTATTTCCAGCATCATCACTTATCTTTTATAAAATAATTCCGAGCACCATTAATATTGCTCATTCATACCTGAGTGATCTTGGAATAAAATTAACTTTGAAGACGATTAAACTTGTACCATTTAAACATCGACGTGATTTAATTCTTTGAAGCTTTTCCGCAACATCTTTAATTTCTTCAATATGTCATAGACCGAGTGGGTTCGTGATAAAATAAAAACCTCCCTATGACATATTATAGACATAGTTTTGTTCATGGAATTAAGTCAAAACAATACAAGGACTCAATTGGAAATTTATGTCCTTACAAATCGCCCCCTTTTACTATTTCATGACAAAACTAAACTAGTGAAATGCCTAACTGGGCCGTCAAGCCGTATGATGCCTAAATCCCATCCCATAAACCCAAAATCAAAAATACAGGACACGGACTAGTATATGTAGCACCGGCAAGCATAAATTGTTTGAATGTGATCTAGACTTGAAATCTCGAATCGCTGAAGCATACCTACACACATGAAACAAACAAACAAACACCCCGTGAAGTATGGAGGAACAAATGATACAAAATTTATATTTCTAATAAGCACAAATCATTTGAAATATGTGAGCAATTATTTGATACCAATTTGAAACAAATATAATCAAACAACATGTAAATCCAGATATCAATAGTAACGCTCAACAAATCTCCCCCTACCTCACATACATCTCTCCCCCTTTTTGTCTCGAATAGACAAACCGGTGAATAGATAAACCAATTTGAAATATCTAGCATGAGAAAATGAAACCAAATTTAATAAAGTTGATACTAATTTTGAAAAATGAAATACGCTAGATAACCTTGAAATAACTAGCTAAATGAGATCATGCAATGACAAGTCAGTAGCTAGTAAACCAAGAATCACACAAAGAATATAGCAACTTAATCAGGTGTGATAAACGGACTCATATGCAAAATACCAATTTTTGTAATAAAAGAACCTGCATATAAACCAGTGAGTCCAAAAATGCTTCTCGCAGTACAAAAAATATATCAATATACCAGAGGACTGCAAACCAATCAGAATCTAGATTTCAGCATGTCGTTCGAACGAGCTAGGGACATAGCTCAAACGAGATGAGGTTGTCGCTCGAACGAAGTACAGATCTCATTCGCGTGAGATGAGTTATCGTTTGAACGACTTCGCGCGACCTGCCAAAATTTCCCAGTTTTCCAAAAAAATGTTATAATATCGCCCAGTGAAAAAATCTCCACAAAAAAATTCCAGGAGGGTCCTGATAGATGCAAAACAGTGCTAAAACAGTAGACTTTTAACACAAAACGCAAAAACTCATAAAAACTAAAAAGTGAGTTACATGCAAACATAGTAACGATGTGCTCAAATATGAACATGGAATGAATGGGCGTAGAACTACAACTAATGAGTTACAATTCAAACACATCGAAACAATCAAGAAGCTCTAATTGATAGAGATAAATCATCAAACTTTATCATAGCCATATGATAATAAAAATGTGAGCTTAATGAACTAAACATACTACATGCACACAAATCCATAATTTTGATGATTCTACAAACAATAGTGTCAAATTGCAATGTTTCAACATTAAAATTAGTTGTGCAAACCCGTTTAAATTTTCTTCAACCAAAACTCCCTCATAAATATATACTTTTTCAAGTTCTTTTGAGTTTTTTAGCATTCTCAACTTAGAGAAAATCTTATTGGCCCTTTTCTTAGCATTTTGCTTTTTCTTTTGGGATCTTTTAAACGGTGGCTTTCACGACGAGCTAAATTTTAAACTCTCGCATCCCTTTCCAGTGAATCACTCATCATTTTTACCAATTCAAATCCTCATGGTAAACGGTTATTACATGCACACTTCTCCTTAAGTATACTTACGCATAGATGACAAGATTGAGATAATAACGCCTCACCAAATTCAAATATGCAAGAGAAGTCAAACATTCATATAAACTCATGCATGTGTGCAACGTTGGAATATATACAAAGTCGTATCAACTTCAAAACATCCCCATATAAACAATGGTTAAGATAATTCTAAGCATTGATAATAATGACCAAATGTCCTAGCCAAATGGATAATGAAACAATGGGGGGGGGGTCCAAGCACACCAATATGCCACATCAAACATGCAAACTCAAAAATAAAAAGAGAAAATCTTTTTGGTTTTTCAAACATATTTTGACACAAGGAAAAGCAAAATCTTTTTGGATTTTCAAAAGTTTTTTCAAAAACAAAATCTTTTTATATTTTTCAATAAGACTCAAACAAATGAAAAACTATAATACAAAATGATACACATGTCATAATACTAGCAATCAATATATCATGAAGCAAACTAGCATATGACAAAATGTAAACACTATCATCCTTTAGATTTAGCATGGGAAGAATCAAGTGCACCCAAACGAGAATCATGAATTTTAATTCCTAAAGACAATAAATCCGATTTCCTAACCTAAGTAGGTGTAAAACAATGCATGGGGGTTTGGGTAACCGGTGCAACTTTATTCTTAAACTTCCTAGGAGCTTGTCTAAGTTCATAACAATAACACCTAAGGTGACCTTTCCTACCACAAAATGTGCAAGTGTAGCGGTGGTGGGAATGATTACCTTTATGTGGACCTTTTCTAACTCTCCTAGTGTTTCTCACACGTGCGGGGGGAATGGGAACAACTCTCTCACCAAAACTTATACCTCCTCTATAGGATCTTATCTAACTTCTCCGACCTAGCCTCCAAATCAAACTTGACTCTAGACGAGTCTATCAATCTCTCCTCTAACTCGTGAATCCTAGACTCAAGCAAACGTCTAGACGCCTCAAACTCTAAAATATCCTTTTTCAAGGACTCCATCAAACCACGAAGATTATCTCTTTCTTTCTCCACAAACTCTAATTTCTCCCTAAACTTATTCTCTCGTGACCTAAGATCCTCAATCAAACTATCATTATTTTCTATGGCACGTTCATTCAATTTAGCTTGTAATTTTGAGTTAGCCTTTTTTACCTTCACCGTTTCGACATACAACTCATTAAACGCATTTTGTAACTCTTTCACATCTACCTCCTCATCAACACTCTCTTCACCCTCACTAACATGGGATTCACTCAAAAGCTCCTCAGAAGTGTCATTCACATGAGTACTATCGTCATCGCTCACATGACATGCCATAAACGCAACAAAGTTACACTCAATGGGGGAACTCTCTCCCTCTTCCGGATCACTATCACTTAAGGTGGAATTATAGACAATGGGTTGCTTGCCCTCTTTCTTAAGTCTAGTGGTACACTCCTTAACCTTGTGACCGTACCCCTCACACCCAAAACACTTATCTGAATCATCTCTCTTAGGCTTCTCAAACTTATCTTTAGAGGTGGGATCTACTTTGTTATTCTTGAATTTTCAAATTTCTTGGCATATCTCAATTTCTTTTAAAACTTAATAAATTTTTTAAATTTCTTTGCCAACAAAGCAACATCCTCGAAATCGGAATCGGAATCGAAATTCGAAACTTTAATTTCCTCCTTTCGGGTTTTCAAAGCTGATTAGGCGCATATTCTTCATATTTATCCCCTTAATTTCGGAATTTTTATGATCCCGTGTAGTGTAAATAGCTTGAATTTGTCTCGTATTTATCCTACTAACCTTTTTTGGCAAGTATTTCGTGTTTGGTGTATTTCTCATGTGTTTTACAGGTATTTCATGCAAGTTAGTGCGAAGGAGAACTCAAAACAGTCAAAGAAACCAAGAAATGGAGAGTTGAAGGGCATTTTCGTAATTTTTCAGCCTTAGTCCGGAGGTGGGGCCAACTAGAAAGTTGAAGATCTCTAAATTACAAGAATACTAGAAAAAACGGCACCTCAATCCGAGCTACGGTGAAGAAGTTACGATGTTTTGAAGTTGCGCGATAATGAAGAGTCTGGATGTGCGGATTTCTGTCATTAATTATGCAGATTTTATGGTGTTTGGTTGGCAAAAACTTGTTCCACAAGCGAAGTTTGATGCCAAATTCGTGCAACTTGGTGCTAAAAAAGAGTAAGCCCTACCTCATTTTCAAAGGGGGGGTTGAATTCTAGAGAGAGGGAGTCAAATTCTAGAGGGTAGGAGTAGGATTAGAGAGAGAAAGTTAGATTGTAGTTTTCTTTGGTAGAAGTTTTCATAAACCCTAGTTGTAAGTTGAAGAAGAAGTTTTGCTGGATTCAAATTCATCTCTTTCTCCTCTTGCTAAATACAAGTATCAATTTATATTCTCTATTTTATTTTTCCATTCAATTCTTAATTGTTTTGCAAATTGTTAACAATGTTTGTTAGAGTTTTCTTTTGTTTTCATCATGTTAAGCTAATTTTTAAGGGTTGGGATGCATGAACCCATCCCGATGTAATTTATCTACGTAGGAAATAGAATTTAAATTTAAATTTGAAAGAATCGTGTAAGATAAGTTAACAATCATCCTAGATCTGTTAATCTCTCTTGCCCTAAGTACTTGGGATATTTAAGAATATGATGTGCATGTAATTATTTAGCACCGCTTTATATTTATCTTTGATTTCATATGATGCGGGCTTGAACCTCATATATGTAATGCTTAGGATCTATAAAGACTGGATTCATTAAAATTTATAATTTACAATTCTAGTATTCTAATGGGTAATTACTAGGGATTGGGGGATTGTATTCCAACCTATTTCCTCATTCATTTTAATTAGTTTTATAAATTTGTTCCAACTTATTTCCCCTTGTCAACCATCATCATCTTTTTCATTTTTTCTCTAGAAGTAATAAATCAATTAAATTCTATAAACCATTCCCTGTGGATTCGATACCCAGACTCGCCACTATACTCCTTAAAAAGTGTAGTTACAAGTTTAGGTTTTTTTGTATTGAGATTGGAAGCCGATAACAACGACTAGCGTATTACACGAACGCTCGGTTTTTCCACTCGATCAAAATGGCGCCGTTGCCGGGGAATGTTTTGTTATAGATTATAATTGATTTACTATTTCGAAAGATTTTTTTTCTTTGAGTTTTTTTTAACCTTTTTTGTAGCCTTGCACAATTGAGCGCCAAGAAACGTAGAATCCTCAACCGCACACCTTTGTACTCGAATTTCCATTTACATACTATTCGGTAATCATGTCTTTTCATGGTGAGTTCGGTAATTATAATGGTTCATATGGTAATCATTTTCAAACTTTTTATTCTCAAGACTCCGCGGCTCGACCTATTACCATTGGTGAGTCCGTTCTAACTCTGGAGAATGAAAGGCTTGAAAATGAATATCGGAGAGAAATTTATATTAAATATTCTCAAGAATCTGTGCCTCGACCTATTACCATGGGTGAGGCCTTTCTAAATCTTGCGTATGAAAAGCTTGAAAACGAATATCGAAAAAAAAATCATTTGGGGGAATCCAATGAAGATTTTTCTTCCGATATTTGTGAAACTATAGAAGGTTTTCAACCAAATGAGGAATCCGAGGTTTTAGAGCCAAGGGAACCTACTTTGGAAGAAAACACGCTTTTTCTAACCAAAAGAGTACTGGATTTTCTTTCCACCCAAAGCCAAAAGAATATCGATTATGGTCTTGTGAAGGAAATGGTCGCACTTTGCGATGATGTGCGTTCTATTTTGGAAAACAAAGAGGAGGTTGAGACTTGTGTGTCACCTCAAATTTTTGAAGAACATCTCATTGAAAGTGAGTCTTGCTCCCTTGAAATTCAATCTCCAATTGATGATGAATCACTTGAGATTGAGTTTATTTCATCACCATTTTCGTTCACGGTTATTGAACCATTAGAAGTACCGCTAGATTCCTATGAGTCGGTTGAAAATTTTGAAACGTTTACACCTTTTACCGACAAAGACACTTTGCTAGAATTGTTTTCTAATATGGACTGTTCCTTTTTGTGTGCCCCTCTCCCCATACTACTTGAAAAATCTTTGGGAGGTGATTATATTTTTCTTGGATCTCAATTGTACTTGTCCCACCTAGCACCCAAACCCCCCATCATCCCATTAAATTTTTTAATTGGTGATGGTTCATTTTCTCCATCTCACGCATGCCTTCCGTTTTTCAAACGGAATTCTTATTTTTCGGGAGGCATGCATCCTAGTGAGGGCACACCATTATTCCCTCAAAGTCAAATTGTATTTTGGGTGGACCCTCAAATTTTTTGACTTCTAGTATATAACTTATTAGAATTTCAAATTGTAGGTTGTACATAATTTTCTTTTTCTTTCCTTTTTTAATAGTGTAGTGTCATTAGTTAAAGTTTTTGTTATTATTTTTGTTATGCTTGGTTCTAACATATTTTTTAGATTCAATGGACTCGTACTCATCGAGGATCACTACATTTGGGTAATATCTTTCTTTTCCTCTCTTTATGTTGTGTTCTTGATTTGCATTGAGGACAATGCAACATTTAAGTTAGGGGGTGTGGGATATTCTTCCCATTTATTGTTTAGATTCATTGATTCGATCACATGTTCTTTCCAAGTGTGTGTTTTTTTTAGAAAAAAAAATTGAAAAATTTTGAAAAAAGCCAAAAATATTTTTGTTCAAAATAAATAAAAATTAGAATTTAAATTTTTCAAAAATATCACCTTTATTCTGTTTGAAGTCTCAAATTGTTAACAATCATAATGCACTGAGCCAAAATTGACCGAAGATGGAAATTGAAAGAAAATTGACGACTTTACGAATAAGTGTGGAGATTAGTCCAACCCGGTGAGATTTTGAGCCTTTCAATTTTTTTATGAGTTTTTAAATCAATCCGAGTTTATGATTAACTCAAAGTTCTTTTCAGCGTTTTAATAAGTCGTCGATGATCTCAATCCTTTGTTTTGATCGGTTATGGGAAATGTGTGAAATGTTGTCTCGAAATTCGTGCTAAATATATCTCTAAACTTAATTAATCTCGAGATGCATATGGTAATGTAATTAGCAATTTGGACAATGAAGTAGACCCTCGTTTGTTACCCAAAAATATTAGCCATAAAAAGTTGTGAAAAATAAAATTATCCGTTTGCAACCCACTTTGAGCCTAATAAAATATTTTCCTTTCGTTTGATAACCCGAAAAACCAAATAGCCTGGAATTGCGAAAATGGAATATTCATTAAGTCCGAAAAGTGCAACAAAAAGGGGCAAGAAAAAAAATAAATATGCTCAACAAAAATAGAAAGAAAAGAAAAAAAAATGAAAATAGCAAGAAAAGAAAGAGAAAAATGAGCAAATGCCCGAAAAAGCACTAATGGACGTCATAAGGACATTTTCCAATTCCGAACAATCCGTCTATTCCCAATTTTACCCTTTACACTTTTAACCCGAAAAGTCCTAACCGAGTCTGAATGGCAAAATTAATTACTGCGTGGAGAGATAAGACATGAAAAGATAATAAAAGAGATTAAAATGGCGTGATTAAGAGATGATGTTTCCCGTTTCCTAATAACTGTATTCCGATGATGAGATATTTTCACCATATATTTCCTTCTTTTCAATTTTGTATGCATGAATCTGTGTCCATTATATTTACTTTGTATATCATGCATATCGAGAGAAAATAACCACAATCCGAGTGATTCATTTGTGAGTGCATCCGTAAGAATTTGAATCAAAATGAATTTTCGAAAAGTAACGTAATGCTCAATCGGTGGAAATTTGAGGTTTAATTTTTGGCTTTGCACACATACACACTACGATTTGAGACAGTTGAATATGAATTTATGGTGAGTATTTTTCGAAAATTTTAAATTGTACAATTTTTAAGTATTTTGATCTTTATTTGAGTCAATAAAGAATTTTGTGGGTGTATTCACTGCAAACCCTCACGAGACAAAACTCGTCCTACTAGGGTAACCTAGGGGTTCAAAGGCTTGTTGCATACGCTAAATGCACTCGCTTGCCCGCGAAAAAGGTATTCTATCCCAATAAAATGATTTTCAAGAGTTGAGCATTGATAGGATTCATTTACATTGCTCGGGACGCGCAAAGTTCTAAGTTAGGGTGTGTGATTAGGTGCATATTCTTCATATTTATCCCCTTAATTTTGGTATTTTTATGATCCCGTGTAGTGTAAATAGCTTGAATTTGTCTCGTATTTATGCTACTAACCTTTTTTGGCAAGTATTTCGTGTTTTGTGTATTCCTCATGTGTTTTACAGGTATTTCATGCAAGTTAGTGCGAAGGAGAACTCAAAACAGTCAAAGAAACCAAGAAATGGAGAGTTGAAGGGCATTTTCGTAATTTTTCAGCCTTAGTCCGGAGGTGGGGTCAACTAGAAAGTTGAAGATCTCTAAATTACAAGAATACAGGAAAAACGGCACCTCAATCCGAGCTACGGTGAATAAGTTACGATGTTTTGAAGTTGCGCGATAATGAAGAGTCTGGATGTGCGGATTTCTGTCATTAATTATGCAGATTTTATGGTGATTGGTTGGCAAAAACTTGTTCCACAAGCGAAATTTGATGCCAAATTCGTGCAACTTGGTGCTATAAAAGACTAAGCCCTACCTCATTTTCAAAGGGGGGGTTGAATTCTAGAGAGAGGGAGTCAAATTCTAGAGGGTAGGAGTAGGATTAGAGAGAGAAAGTTAGATTGTAGTTTTCTTTGGTAGAAGTTTTTATAAACCCTAGTTGTAAGTTGAAGAAGAGGTTTTGCTGGATTCAAATTCATCTCTTTCTCCTCTTGCTAAATACAAGTATCAATTTATATTCTCTATTTTATTTTTCCATTCAATTCTTAATTGTTTTGCAAATTGTTAACAATGTTTGTTAGAGTTTTCTTTTGTTTTCATCATGTTTAGCTAATTTTTAAGGGTTGGGATGCATGAACCCATCCCGATGTAATTTATCTACGTAGGAAATAGAATTTAAATTTAAATTTGAAAGAATCGTGTAAGATAAGTTAACAATCATCCTAGATCTTTTAATCTCTCTTGCCCTAGGTACTTGGGATATTTAAGAATATGATGTGCGTGTAATTATTTAGCACCGCTTTATATTTATCTTTGATTTCATATGATGCGGGCTTGAACCTCATACATGTAATGCTTAGGATCTATAAAGACTCGATTCATTAAAATTTATAATTTACAATTCTAGTATTCTAATGGGTAATTACTAGGGATTGGGGGATTGTATTCCAACCTATTTCCTCATTCATTTTAATTAGTTTTATAAATTTGTTCCAACTTATTTCCCCTTGTCAACCATCATCATCTTTTTCATTTTTTCTCTAGAAGTAATAAATCAATTAAATTCTATAAACCATTCCCTGTGGATTCGATACCCAGACTCGCCACTATACTCCTTAAAAAGTGTAGTTACAAGTTTAGGTTTTTTTGTATTGAGATTGGAAGCCGATAACAACGACTAGCGTATTACACGAACGCTCGGTTTTTCCACTCGATCAAAATGGCGCCGTTGCCGGGGAATGTTTTGTTATAGATTATAATTGATTTACTATTTCGAAAGATTTTTTTTCTTTGGGTTTTTTTTAACCTTTTTTGTAGCCTTGCACAATTGAGCGCCAAGAAACGTAGAATCCTCAACCGCACACCTTTGTACTCGAATTTCCATTTACATACTATTCGGTAATCATGTCTTTTCATGGTGAGTTCGGTAATTATAATGGTTCATATGGTAATCGTTTTCAAACTTTTTATTCTCAAGACTCCGCGGCTCGACCTATTACCATTGGTGAGGCCGTTCTAACTCTGGAGAATGAAAGGCTTGAAAATGAATATCGGAGAGAAATTTATATTAAATATTCTCAAGAATCTGTGCCTCGACCTATTACCATGGGTGAGGCCTTTCTAAATCTTGCGTATGAAAAGCTTGAAAACGAATATCGAAAAAAAAATCATTTTGGGGAATCCAATGAAGATTTTTCTTCCGATATTTGTGAAACTATAGAAGGTTTTCAACCAAATGAGGAATCCGAGGTTTTAGAGCCAAGGGAACCTACTTTGGAAGAAAACACGCTTTTTCTAACCAAAAGAGTACTGGATTTTCTTTCCACCCAAAGCCAAAAGAATATCGATTATGGTCTTGTGAAGGAAATGGTCGCACTTTGCGATGATGTGCGTTCTATTTTGGAAAACAAAGAGGAGGTTGAGACTTGTGTGTCACCTCAAATTTTTGAAGAACATCTCATTGAAAGTGAGTCTTGCTCCCTTGAAATTCAATCTCCAATTGATGATGAATCACTTGAGATTGAGTTTATTTCATCACCATTTTCGTTCACGGTTATTGAACCATTAGAAGTACCGCTAGATTCCTATGAGTCGGTTGAAAATTTTGAAACGTTTACACCTTTTACCGACAAAGACACTTTGCTAGAATTGTTTTCTAATATGGACTGTTCCTTTTTGTGTGACCCTTTTTCCTTCTTAGGCACTTGCTTGGAGGTAATCATGTCGATTTCATAGGTTTGTAAGTCACCTATAATCTCTTCCAGTTTCATTGACTCTAACCTACCCAAGGAGTTTAAAATGGTCACTTTTGCATCAAACCTACTAGGCAATGACCTAAGGATTTTCTTAATGACACGGTTGTTGGGAATTTTCTCACCTAGGTTAAACGACGAGTTGACAATTTTGGACAACGTAGTATAAAACTCATCAAAGGTGTCACTCTCTAACATCCTAATGGTCTCAAACTGTGTAGTGAGATTTTGAAGTTTTGACGCCCTAGACGTGCTAGTGCCCTCGTGAGTGAGTGCCAAAATATCCCAAGCCTCTTTTGATGTTTCACAAGTCATAATTCTATTATATTCTTCCTGTGTGACATGTGAAGAAATAACGTGCAGACCCTTAGAATTATATTGTGCAAGTCTTTGTTCAGTTTCGGTTCATGACTCAACACGCTTTAAACTAGTGACCTCACCTACAATAGTGACAGGGGGTGTCCAAACATTCTCAACTGCAAGCCAAACACTCTCATCAATAGATTTTAAAGCACGTCTCATTCTCATCTTCCAATAAGTGTAATTAGTGCCATCAAAAACAGGAGTTCGAGAAAATTCATTATATCCAGAATTCATTTTTGAAAACACACGGGATCACAAAACAAATAAAAATGTTTCTAGCTCTGATACCAATTTGAAAAAGTCAGTGGCCCGATATGTGTGTTTTAAACAAAACCAATTTTCTCCGAAAAAAGATCCAACTTTTAATTAAGCGCCAAACCAAGTTGTGAAAAAACCAATTCTTACTTTAAACCAATTTTATCTTGATTAATCTTAAACATGCATCAAGTGATTAAAGCAAGTAAAGTAAAATAAAGAATACTCACAACGCCGGATGTACGAGGAAAAAACCCAAAACGGGAAAACAACCTCGGACGGCCCAAGCCAGACAATCACTATGAACAATGGTTTTACAAAGACAGATTAGCCTTACACTAAGACTCGATCTCCACGGGTCTTGACGTTCCTTCTGATGTTCTACCGTTCTTCAATAGTACCCATGTAGAAATTATATCTTCCACGATACATGTCCACAACACACGCATCCACGTATGTCTCGGTGTCCACTGAATGGATTTGATTCGTTTACGATGTTGAACAAGAAGTCCTTCTCTTTTCTTCACCACAAAACCCTTTGTGTTGAATGTGTAGAACAAAAAACTTTGGTGCAGCAAGATCACTTAAACATATAATAATGATAACTCGGATCTTTGCAAACTCTAAGGATGTGTTTCATACTTTTAAACCTTAGAAAACATGTGCAAACAAGGTTTTGGTTCGGAAAACTGTTATCCAAAAAGCACACTTACGAAACTATGATGAAAACACTATTTAAATCGGATTTAAATGCCGCCTCGAAAAACATGACGTTCGAACGACTTAAGCATGTCGTTTGAACGACAGCGCGAAAGTTTTACTTTTTGTTTAAAACGTCTCTTCCAATGAGAGATCCAAAAATTTCAAACTCTTTTACGAGCTTATCATCATAAAACGAAGTGTAAACCTTTAAAACACTTTTAAAACATTTAAAAACATTTTTCTTTATAAAAATTACATCTTATCTTTTATAAAATAATTTCGAGCACTATTAATTATACGCAGTCATACCTGAGGGAATAAAATTAACTTTGAAGACGATTAAACTTGCACCATTTAAACATCGTCGTGATTTAATTATTTGAAGCTTTGCCGCAACGTCTTCACTTTCTTCAATACTTCATAGACAGTTTTTATAAAATTCTCCTTATGACATATTACAGACACAGTTTTGTTCACGGAATTAAGTCAAAACAGTACAGGAACTCAATTGGAATTTATGTCCTTACACTATTACACTTATATGTTTCTCATACTCATGATGCTTTCCATTGAGTGCCCTTCTTTATATCATTGTTTATTTTACATGATTATCTAGAATTTATTTTTCTAGTTTTTTCTTATTTATCATGATTATGGCTATATTTACCTTACTTTACCCATTATTTATGTCTTTCTACTTCTCTCTGACTTTTCATGTCAAGAGTGGGAGAAATGTCTAAGATAGGGGGAGTTCCCTTGACTGATCTTTTTATTGGAGATATTCACACATTTCTACATTTAAGGCGAGACATTCATTTTATAGTGGAGAAACATTCATTTTGAGTACATATTTTATATAGGGGAGTAGTTACTTGTTGTATTTATTGATAATAGATGGATTTTATCACTTTACATATGCGTTCTTTATTTTTAACATCTATATATCTCTTATTGATTTTTGGAGGATTCCCAAAGCTCGGGGAGTTACTCTTTGAGCATGTTACTATATGCATGATCTTATATCTTTTATTTATGTTTTTTAGGTTTAATCATGTTGATGCATCTCATTCCCAAATTTTAGACTCAAATTTTGATATGTCATTGGTCTATGGATTCTATATGCATTACATCCTACTACTCTCATTATATGGCAAATGTGGAGTGGGTTTGGTAGGTGTAATCAAGAGATTTATTTTGGGTTTAGGGGGCTTACCTTGGAATAGACAAAGGGGGGGATTAAAAATGTAAACATTTGTATTATTCTATAAGTTGGCTAAATGATGTGTCAAAGCATTGAGTCATATTTCATTTAACCCAAAAAACATGAATCTTCGTAAGAAGTTTGAGTATAGAGTGGGGATTATTAATTAGACTTCATGAACATCATACTTTGAAGATATACAAGTCATATCTACTTCACAAAACTTTCATTGTTGCATTTGAAGAATTTTACGATTTTGTGATTGATGTCATTGGTTATGCACACACGCACGTATGTTTTTGTCAAAATGTGTTTTTGCTGACTGAACAAGTGTTTTTCAATATTAAGATGTGTTGCACATACCTTGGGAAAGACCAAATGTTTTCAAAGTGCTTTTATTTAGGGAATTTATCAAAACTACCTAAAACCATTTGTATGGTCACTTATTGAACCCGTGTGCAATTCCCTGAACGTTTTAGCCTTTATTTTGTGTAATGGCTAAAAGCGTGCGCACAATGACAACTTGAACCCATGTGAACGGTTGCATGTTTTAATCATGTTCTTTAAACACTATTCAAAACCGTGCGCACGGCGAAGAAGATTTTTCAAAAATCATACAAATAGGTATTTCCCCTCTAGTTCTAAAATACTTGAGTTCATTTTTACTTCTCTATATCTCATAGAGTATTTTTAAGGTTGAGAGCTTTTGTATAGTCTCGTTATTTTCAAATTCACTTGCTCGCTTCAAATTTAGCTAAAACCTAGATTTATACTTGAACAATGGATTGAGAATGATTTGAATCACATCCACATAGCCTAGATTCAATCAAAACCATTTCAAATATGAATCGTTGATACACTCCAAGATCTAAAATGGAGGTTTATCAAGCTATTAAAGAGTTCAAGGAATTATTCGACTCTAAGGAAGAGAATTTACTTCCTTGTTTTTCCTATGGAGCGTTTTTATCATCAATGGGAGAAAGTTCATTTTTCATAGGTAACTTCTCATGAATGCACAAGAGAGAGGTACTTTATTGCATTGTATAAAACCTTTCAATTTGATTAAGATATTAGAGTTCATTAAGGTTTTTTACCCTTTGGGGAGGTTTTTCCCTCATAAAATTTTACTTATGGATTGTTTGAATGTTATGTACGTTATTTTTTTCATCTACATCACACACTACACATAGATGTCACGTAGATTTTGCTTAATCCATAAAATTGACATGAGGATTATTGCATCTAATGTACTTAACGTATATTTCCTAAGTGGTACTTTGATTTGTTAATCCACATGTCAAATATCACATAACCTAGTTCCTTTATGTGTTAGATTTTCTTAAATTTAGAAGGAAATTTAAATGGGCAAAAATTGGGCATAATTGTATATTAACATATTCACCCCCTCTAAGCTTAATGGAGTATAACACTTTTACTTGAAAACATAAAGATGCTAAGTTCACTTTGAAAGTCTCCCGCCCAATAGGTCCTAACTCCCGACCGAAATAAACACCATGTGCAGGATGTCTCACGAATGAAATCCAAATAAGGAACCCTCCCAATACACAATGGTCTATTTAAGTGGTTCGTCAAAACCAATGGCACAAAATCTCCTAAGTGGTTATTGTTATTAAGAGTAAAAATCCTAACATTTGCTTTAAAGTAGTCAAATAACGCAACACATAACAAGATACTAGGACACCAGAACCTAGAATGGTCTAATACCAACTGCGACGCCCCGTAAAATCCATAAATAGATGGTTTAGTTCTAATATAAAAATCACGAGAGTAAAAAACAATTAGTAATATTATAATCATAACGAGATGAAAATAATAAATAAAGACAATGTTAAAATAATAAAATGTTGGATAAATAAAAACATTTATGATACAATCCAAATAACAATAGAACAAAAACTCCAACTCTGGCATATAATGAATTTCAAAGGCCAATATCCAACTCTAAATAAATACTCCAATAATAATAAATGTATCTCATACAAATGCCAAACTCAAGAAAATTGAATAAATTGAACTATATGAAGACTAAAATATAAAATAGTACGAGAATGTAAATGAGATACAATGATCGACACCTACATCCGAGGAAATAATAAATAGAATAGACGTTGGAGAAACTCCTCCAAAGAATATCTCAAGTCCGCAGCGGAGACTACGGCCTAAAATTTGTAAAAATATTTCTATAAAGAGGATTAAACCTAGAAAGTCTACAGTGCATAAGAATATAACTACATTTGGGCCACAATAATAATAACACATCTTCCTCTAATATTTAATTTGATTTTAAGTTTTCCCAACACAAACGACGTAAATAATCATAGTTCTAATTCAATCCAAAATGAGGCCATATGATATAATTTCATCTATTACTTAAGTATTCTTAACTATAAGAATTTAAGTTCATATTTTGGATAAGTATCTCTTATTGTACCATATTCATTTACATTAAAAATATCTCATTTACTAAACATTAATCTCTTACTATAAAAAACTCAAGTTACAGTTCCAATATATATCTCTAATGTATTAGACTCTAATATTCATTAGTCATAGTTTAGCATATACGTCTCTAGTATATTTTATATAAATATTCCTGAATCGTAATATCACGGGTGTGAATCTCTAATTTAAATAATATCCAGTACCATCATCTCAAGATACAAGCTAAGGAAAAATCACACAATCCAGAATATTCGTGAGTATGCTCAACTCACATCAAATCATATGCTGTCACCCACAACCCGAACAAAAATGTGAAGGCCTATCCCTATTTCCTTATATAATCATTCATGACACTACTAGGTACATCTATAGGGTTCCAACCCTATAACCTCATGAGAAATCTAATGTGCCCGTAGGGTTTGTACAAAAATACCTTCGATTTTTAAGTTTTCATAATTTTAATAAAATTTGCACCGAAACAAAACCAAAGTGTTACGTGAAAATGTTTTCCAATTTTAGTCTTAACCTAAGCATGAATATAGGTGAGAATAAGAAAGAATAAAATAAACAGCAAACCACAACACGACGATGTGCAAGAAAAACCCACAATGAGAAAAATCTCGAACGGCATAGCCACACAAGTCCACTAGGATATAGGTTTTTTTATAAGAACAACTTATACTTACTCAAAGACTCAATGCCTTCAATCATTGATTCGTTTTCTCGTTCCTTATAACCTTCTTCGCAGCCACTGTTAGATTCCTTCCAACAGCAACACAACACAGGCACATTCCCATGTCTCGGTATCTCGGCGATCTTACTTGTCTCATGACCAGTCCATCTACATCTCAATATAAACACGATCTCCACTGCTCAAGATGCTCACAGTATGAAGAGCAAACAAATTTGGCATAACACATAAGAGATCTCAAACAGACATATAGATGTAGGATTATTGGATCTCAAACATAGGTGTAAACTAGGGTTTGGAAGGCATAAGATAAACCTTGGAAAAACATTTTTGCAAAAGACCGATCTAAAAACAGATGCCAATCCTGAGTATTTATAGGAAATATGAATTTTGAGGCGCCACATTTTTCAAGACAACTCATTCGAATGAAAACATATAGTTCATTCGAACAAAAACCTTATCTCGTTCAAACCAATAAAATAGTCGTTCGAATGAACACTCTAATGTCATTTGAACGATATATCTATGATCAAAAGAACTATCTCATTTTATGTTCATTTGAAGGTCATTCTAATGACATTCAAATCTCATTCGAACGAACTACATAAACTCGTTCGAAAAAAATAAAACCAAAAAATATTTTTCTTTCAAAAACATTTTACAAAAAGGCTTCAAACAACTTTTATAAAAGAACACCCAAATCTATCCAGGGATCAAACACCAATATGCATTCATGCCTTCATTAACATCCCACGGATGATGAAGACAAAAACTCGACATGCAATCCAATGTAACTTTGATGTTGCTATAGCTTTACCGCATAGTCTTTAATCACACATCATAGACTTGAAGGCCACACAACTCAAGACCTAATCTATGACTAAATAAGTTTTTTCCAAATATGGAATAAATCCAATAAATATCACTAAGACTCAATTCCTAACTCCAAAAGAAAAAAAAATTATAGATATTTTACCACATAAACTTTAGTTTTTTTGCTCTTGTGTAAACCTATGTCGCATCCCTGCTAAACTCCACACTTAAATACACCTTCAAATGTAAAGAGAATATAACAATATAAAAACTTCATATGAAAACCTCTCCTCTTTTGTCCATCCATCTCTACCTAAGAAAAGGATGTTTCTTCCTAAGTTAAAAAACTCCCATACTAAAAGAGTTGGATACCATTTCTCCCATTTTTTATTCAGGAATAGAAAATGAATAACGTGCACAATAATAATACATTTCTTCCCAATAAAACCAAATATCCCCCTAAGTGAAACATGGGTAATAATAAAGGAAAAAATAAATATATCGTGCAATGGTATGAAGCAAGTCATGCAATGACAAATAAATCGGAAACCCGAGCACAAATAATCCAAACTACGAATAAATTATACGAATTAAGATGCAAGCATTTAAGTATAAGATACCAAGATGATCATAACACATGCTAATATAAATAAAAGATTAAGCATACGGCACACATAGATTAAATGAAATGCAAAGACCCAAAACAAAAGGCATACCCCATATATAACTACACCTATACGGATGAGGCACAACTATGTATAGGTACAAACGATCATAAAAGACACAAACACGTAAGCTTTACACACTCGTATAGTATCACTATGTCTAAACATGGTGGTATGAAGTAAAGGGGCATGAATTAGAAATAAAGAAAAATAACCTAATCACATATCCAATTAGATATATTTGACCGCAATAATTTATCAACACTCAATTAAGCCTCACATGTCAAATAAATAACTCAAAATGACAAACAAACACAATGCACACTTGACTAGAAATATTAATAATTATCGAATCAATTCAAAACAATTAAGCTCAACAAGGACTCATTGTATAAACACATTTATCTTCAAATAAACACCCTCAAAAAACATATATCATTTTTCTTACTTTTTTCTTTTGAAGATATCAAAATTTTGAATCATCAATGTTAAAAAAATTGACCTTGGCATATTTCTTTATTGCCACTCAACCTTTTAGGCTCTTACTAACAGTGGCCTTTCACACGAAGGAGATTTCTCCTTTCGTAACCCTTTTCCCATGTGCTTTAATATTTTTCAAAAAATATCAAACAAACTAACGAGAAATGGTTTTTAAATGCACAACTCCCCCTTAGTAAAATTTTTTACGTATATGACAGGATTGTTAGCAGAACACCTCACTTAGCTCATGTGACATATGAAGTTAAAATACAAAAGAGCTCATGCAAAGTGTGTGTGGAGGAATATACAAAGTGAATCCATTATGAAAATTAATTTCAAACTACTTCATGTAAACATTATTAAGAACAATCCACGCAATCAAAGTCAAAATCAAATGTCCTAGTCACATGGATAGATAGAAGGAATGGTATTCAAACACACCGATATGCCACACAGTATGTGTAAAACTAAACTACAAAGAAACCAAAAATCTTTTTGAGTATTTAAATATTTTTCAAAATGTTAACAATTTAGAAAAAAAACTAATTTAAAAGATAAAAAAAATCTCTTTGTATTTTTCTCATTGAAACCCAAAAAAATGGAAAAGAAAAATACAAAAGATAAACACATCATAAAACTAGCAATAACATATAACATGAAGCACAACACTAATGTATGATAAACAAGCAATCGCAATCACTTATAAGATATAGCATAGGATGAATCATGTGAAAGAAAATAAGAGGAAAAAAGCCTAACATTTAGTGCCTCTAAATCGAATCTCCTAACCCACATAGGTGTAACGTGATGAAGTCAGGCTTGGCAAACCTTGGTTACACTAGCCTTATTCTTCCTATGACCTTTTCTAAGAACATAATAGAACGAACTAAGATGACCTTTCCTACCACAGTTTTTGCAAGTGAAGACACAAAGAATGTTACCTGGACTGACCTTTTTAACGTCCCTAACTTTGTTTGTCTCTCTCAAAAGCATGGTCTTGGATTTAGCAGCAAAAGTATATATATCATCAAAGCTAATCCCACACTTGTCGTAAGAACACATTTCCAATTGAGTCAATTTGTAAGTGTTGGCTTAATTCTGGAAAAAACTATTTGAGTCATACGATAGAAGTTCATTGTGTCCTTCAAGCCTATGACGTTTTAATTGAAGACATAATGGCCAAGCCTAAAGTGAAGATATCAACATTATCGATTTTCGTGCCATGTTCAACGTCATCAACCTTTTCATATTTCCATGGTATCTTAAGGTATGAATGCATATGATATATATAAAGCCTTGGATTTATTTTTTTATTAGGTGTTATTTTAATTTCTAAACCTTGTTTAAAAGGATTTTCTATTTTTAAAGATAAATACAATTTTCTGAAATGTCGTTCTAACGACATTTCAATCTTGTTCAAACTGAATTTGAATGTCATTCGAACGAACTGTCAAATGAGATATTTTCATTTTTCTCGGTTATTTTCATTAGATAATATTGTTTGAACGACGTCGTTCAAACGACCTGTTCAAACGAGATATCAAACGAGATCTATGCGTTTTATCTCTGAAATCTCGTTAACGACCGACAATTTTGACAGTTTTTTCGTCAGTTTTATACACTTCCCACTACCTTTTTAACCACCCTTTTAAGTAGTGCAGGAAAGACTTTTTTCTACAGACTTTTAAGAGCCTTTTGCTATACTTTTGAGAGATAACTCTTTTACCGGAAAAGTCCCATTTGCGTGTTTGATTTTAATGATTTAATTTTTAAAAAAAACACAAATTTTACACCCACAGAGGTTTTTGATACAATTTTCTTCATACATTATGCTTTGAGATCATTGGTTTGGCTTCGGGTACCATTCTGCACCCCAAAAGGAGAAAGTTTCCTACTACGGATTCCATTTTTTATTCATGGTGTACATACGAAGGCGGACTTCATGTGTTAACGATTAATTTGCCCCATTGGTGGACTCCGAGATGAAGGTCGATTCCTGAGTTGTCGACAAGGTGGAGGTGGAGGAACGAAGAAGTGTCAAGGCTTGAAAGGGAGTCAGGTTATTGAAGTAAGTCTTTATGTGGTGTCCTTATAAAACTGTACTTAGTGGACTTGTAGTTGGGTCGCCCGAGGTTTTTTCCATTATGGGTTTTCCTAGTACGTCACGGCATTGTGATTATTTTTATTTTATCTTACATAAATCACGTAGATGCATGCTTAGGCTTAAAAAGATAAAATTGGTTCAAATCACGACATTTTTGTAAATTAGTGCAAAGTTACTTTTGGGTACTTTTTTGCTTAATTTCATTCAAGACAAAAAATTTAATTTTAGAATATTCATAACTTGAATTGAATTAATTTTATTTAAAAAACATTTAAATATTTGTTTTAGTTTAATTTCATTTTAATTTGGAAGAAATTAAAATTTGGGTGGTGTTTAGAATTTGGTGTTTTGTATGAACCATCCCCTTTTAGAAATTAAAAAATTTCGTGTTTTTCAGGGACCTGCGCTCCAACAAGTGGTATCAGAGCGGGAATGCTAACTTACTACGTTAAGATTAATTTTGGGGTATAAATATGGAAAATTTACCTTTTTTTTAAAATTTCCTATTTTTAATGGTTCCAACTATGTGTATTTATAAACGCATATGAGGTCGACACTTAAATAGTTATATGAGCGGGTTTGGTTGTCTGTCGTTAGAAGGTGGTCTCCACCAACATATTTAGAAGGAGAAGTTCGTGTTCCTAAACCCGTAGAAAAATGTAGTGAGACTGATCTTAAACTAGTAAACTATAATTCTTATGGTCTAAATTCACTTTTTAGTTCGATCACACCGGAGGAGTTTCACCAGATTATGACGTGTGAAACGTCTAAGGAGGTATGGGATATACTCCAACTCACCCATGAAGGTACACGTGTTGTTAAAGCTTCTAAACTCCAAAACCTCACCACTCAATTTGAAACCATTAAGATGCTAGAAAGTGAAACTTTTGATGAATTCTATGTGAGATTGTTCGATATTGTGAAATCATGTTTTAATTTGGGAGAAAAGATACCCGACAACCGTGTCGTATAGAAAATTTTGAGGTCATTACCCGATAGACTTATTCCAAAGGTGACCATTTTAAATTCTTTAGGCACTTTAGACTCTATGAAACTTGAAGAGCTTGTAGGTGACTTACAAACCTATGAACTTGACATGTTTCCCTCCAAGGATGAGAAGAAGAAGGATAAAGTCATAGCTTTGAAAGCCCGAAAGAAAGAAACATCAGTTTCAGATGATGAGTTTGAGATTGACTCGGAAGATATGGCTTTGTTTACTAATAAGTTTAGAAAATTTCTTAAGATTAATAAAGAGAAACTTAAAAATGATTATAAGAGGTTTGAGAAGTCTAAGCATAATAAAGCAGAGAAATTCCCTAAAAATAGGAATGAAGACCTTAATAGGGACGAGTCAAATAGATGTTATGGTTGTGAGGGTTATGGCCATAGGGCATTCGAGTGTCCCACTAAACTAAGAAAGGAGGGCAAGAGACCGATTTCATATAATGCCACCCTTAGTGATAGTGAATCGAAAGAGGGACCAATTCACCCATTGAGAGAAATTTTACCGTGTTCTTGGCTAGTCATGTGAGCGATGGTGAAAAATATTTCGTTAAGGATAACTTAATACATGACACTTCCAAAGCCATTGTTTGTAAATCCCATGAGTTTGATGGAGAAGAGAGTGAGAATGAAGAAGAGGATGAGGAGAGTGAACTTCAAGTATCCTTTCATGAGTTATATGCAAAGTCGTTGAAATTCAGAGGGCAAACTTGAAGTTAGAAGCAAGAATGATAAAAATGTCGTAGGTAATAATGAAAGTGTTTTAATCAATGATTGTAACAACTAGCGTAATTTTTTGAGTATTTTCAATATATAGAGGAAAATAAAGTTTTTGATAAAATTATTTTTATTGCTCAATTATGTTGAGAATTACTTTTAAAGGCGAGAATTTCAAATGATTTCGAAATCGGAGTTAAAACGGATTTTATATGAATTTTTAAACATTTGTCCCTTATAAATTTTTGGCCAAACTGCCAGATTTCCTGGGCGATCGATCGATCGACGCCAGGGGGTCGATCGATCGACCCCAGTAGAAATCATACACAGCAAGGTTTTTGGAAGAGTTTTAGTTGGATTATCTTCTTTTATTTTTTCCTTATAAAAAGGGGTCGTGGGTGACTATTTTGGATCAAACATTTGGCACAAAAATATGCAGCAACCATATTTTATTTCCTCTCCTTTTTATACACTTTGCCCCTTTAATTTATGCATTAAACCTTAGGTTTTTGGAGGTGTTCTTGGGGTTGTTTTGGTGTTGGATCTTGGAGGAAGTTTTGATGATCTTTGTGGGAAGTTTTGATGGTGTAATCTAACTTTTTTGGGCAGATTTATGTTGGATTCTTTTGGTGGTTTAAAATATGAGATTTTACACAATATGCTCCTTAGTCTCGCGACTGTTATTCCATTTGATAGCATGTGATTATTGAACTCATATTTGAATTGCTAAATTCATTTGTAAATGTGGAAAATTGTTGTTGGAATCTGATTTTGATTCATGTGGTATTATTATTGTGTTAAACATATTGTCATGAGATTTTAATATGGCACTGATGTTGAACACCCGCCAAGACTCCAATTTCCGACAACTTGATAAAGTATGGGTGCGGTATGGTGAGGCCTGGTGACTCTGATTAATGTGTTGTTGAGAAATTATATTAATAAAAATGCTATTGAGATTCGCATTCGTTTTGAATATTCACACTCGTGTTGTTACGTTGTATTCATCACTAATATTTGTTGAGCATCTTTTCTTTCGTATTGTGTACTTCCCCATATTTTCTTTTAGTGGCAGGTTAGCGCGGATTTTGGGTGCACTATGGAGATTGATTTCTTTAGCTTGGATATTTTAGGAAGAATATTTTAGAATACAAGAGAGAAGATTGTATTTATTTTTGATGTATAGAGAATTGGAGATTTATTTTTCTTTCGAGATAGATAGTTGTATTATTTCAAGAGACTTTGTTGTATTATATTTAAAGAAATTGAGATTAGTGGTTTCGTTTAATTGTGGGTTTTATTTAGATGCTCTATACTCATTATTGATGATTTTATTTAGTTCTATCGTAGTAGCACACCGCGTGTCCTCTCGGGCGCGCGAGATGTTACAGAATGGTATCAGAGCTTAGGTATACGACCACCCTCGGGTCTTGGGTTTTGGGTCTATTGCATTTTTATGGCGTGTATCTGGAGATAGAAATTTTAGATGATCGTTTCGTGTTAGGAATCTAGATTAGATGTGAGGTATTGGAATTTTTGGTGATGAGATCATTTTTGCAGATTGTTGGCCTCATTTTTTAGAGTTAGGCATTCGGCGAATTTCGAGGGAGAAATTACATTATTAGTGGGGAAGTGTAACAACCTGCGTAATTTTAGGGGTATTTTCAAAATATAGAGGAAAATAAAGTTTTTGATAAAATTATTTGTATTGCTCAATTATGTTGAGAATTATTTTTAAAGGCGAGAATTACAAACGGTTTTGAAATCGGAGTTAAAACGGATTTATATGAATCTTTAAACATTTGTCCCATATAAATTTTTGGCCGAACTGCCAGATTTCCTGGGCGATCGATCGATCGACGCCAGGGGGTCGATCGATCGACCCCAGTAGAAATCGTGCGCAACAAGGTTTTTGAAAGAGTTTGAGTTGGATTTAACTTCTTTTATTTTTGCCTTATAAAAAGGGGTCGTGGGTGACTATTTTGGATCAAAATTTTGGCACAAAAATATACAGCAAACATATTTTATTTCCTCTCCTTTTTATACACTTTTTCCTTTTAATTTATGAATTCCACCTTAGGTTTTTGGAGGTGTTCTTGGGGTTGTTTTGGTGTTGGATCTTGGAGGAAGTTTTGATGATCTTTGTGGGCAGTTTTGATGGTGTAATCTAACTTTTCTGGGTAGATTTATGTTGGATTATTTTGGTGGTTTAAGGTATGTGATTTTACACAATATGCTCCTTAATCTCGTGAGTGTTAGCGTCCTAAAGATAGCCTTATATGTTTAATGTAGGCTTTGAAGAAAGAGATTATCGAGTTTGAAGAGAGTGGGGTTTACTTGAGTTTCGAATAGTGGAGCTTGAAGAGAAATTGGAAGACTTATGTCGGGTCAAATTTGATTTGGAGTGTAGGTGAGAGAAATCAGGTAAAATCTTAGGCACCGTCCAAATCAAAGATGACATGTGTAGTATTGTCTTCAATAATCAAAATGCTTTCGCTAATAAAGTCAAAACCATGATTTTAAGAGGATCATCTAGGAACACTAGAAAATATCAGTACTAGGTAATACTTCACGCCATGTTTTCACTTGCACACATTGTGATCGGAAGGGGAACCTTAGGAGGTTTTGTTTTGATCTTATAAATGGTGTTAGAAATTCAAAGGGTAGAGTCCCAAAGGTCACCAAATCTCGAGAGCGTCACGTTTCACCCATGTGGGTTAGGAGATTCCATTTGGAGGCTATGCATGATAAAGTTTATGATTCTCATTTACTTTCACATGATTCCTCCCTTGTTAAATCTAAAGGTTGGTTGTGTTAGTTTTGTTTACATATACTAGCTTTTGTGCTTCATGATAGATTTTTACTAGTTGTATGTTTGTTTGTCATATTCTAGTTTATGCCTCATTATATAAATTGTGCTAGGATTATGATAAGTGTAACTTTTGTATTGTAATTTTTTTTGTTTATTGAGTCTTATTGAAAAATACAAAAAGATTTTGTTTATCTTGTGAGTTCGAATATTTTTTGTTCATTTAAAAACTCAAAAATATTTTTTTTGTATATTTGGGTTTCACACATTTTTATATGGCATATACTTGTGTTTGAATCAATTATCATGCCCCCGCTTCCATGTGGCTAGAACTTTTGGTTATGAATTTCAATTCTTAAAATATTCTTTATCATGCTTACATGGAGAAGTTTGATTTTGAGTTGCATTATGGATTCTCTTTTTATATGCCTTTCACACACACACACGAGCTCTTTGAAATTTAACTTCACATGTATATTTGAGCTAAGTGAGATGTTATTCTATCAATTTTTTCATCAACATGTTGTTATGACTATGGAGGATTTGTGCATATAAGAACCGTTGCACATGAGATTTGTTTGAATTGTATAAAAAATAAATATAAAGGTTCACGGAAAGGGCCTAAAAAGTGTGGCATTGTAAAAATTAACCTAGACCCAAAGAGTTTAAAAAGGGCCTAAAAAGTGTGGCATTGTAAAAATTAGCCAAGGCCTATATAGTTTAGTTGGGTATGTTTATTCAAAAGAAAAGAAAAAGAATTATTTTTTATGAGGGAGTTTGGTTGGAAATATCAACGTGTTTGCACAATGACAATGTATCCTAGTTATGCTTATTTTGTCATGAGTCCGTTGGTTTGTAGAATCATCAAAATTCTCGGCTTGTATGCATTACTCTTGTTCGTTCTTTGAGTTCACTTTATCTTATCACATGAGGCTAAATCTATGTTTGACAAAGTTTTGCAATCAAATAGAACTCATTGAACACTTTTAAGTGATTGGGTCATAATTTTTTTGTCTCTAGTTCACAACCCTTCACTCCATTTACCACATAAATATTTAGACATATTTATGCCATACGAGTGTGAAAAACTTATTGTATTTTGTATATTGTTTGGTATTTATAACTATATATATGTGCTTGTACATCATCGGCATCCTTTGATTATTTATATATATGGTATCATTTGTTTTTCAGTCTTTGCTCTGTTAACTAGTCCTCGTATGCTATTGGTATCGTTTAATCTTTGTATGGATTAGTTGCTCTTTGTTTTCATGTTGATTTATTGTACTTGAAACTCTATACACCATTGCATGATATACTTGTTTTTTCCATTATCCTTATCCCTTGTTTCATTTACGGGTAGAATTTTTTTTGATTGGGGAGTAATGGGTTATTTTATGCATATTTATCTTTGTCTATTCCTGAAAAAAAAGGGGGAGAAATGGTATCTAAATCTTTTAAATTGGGGAGATTTATCTTAGGGGGAGACGCGGTTTTCTTAGGTAGATTATGTTAAACAAACGGAGAGGATTTAATAATGCACTTTATATTGTTATATTCCCTACGCATTTGATGGTGTGTTTATTAAGGGTGCAAGGTTTTCATCTTAAGTGGTAACATTTTAAAGCAAGAAAAAATTCTCATCCCATGTGTCAATCAAGCGTATGTAATTTTTTATTTTTGGGTGGGATTGTGTCTTTTTAGAAGAGCTTGATGACCCATAGGATTTTTATTTTGGTTATGTCTCGAAATAGCCAAAAGGGGAGATTTGTAAGGGAAAATTTCCAATTGAGTCAATTTGTAAGTGTCGGCTTAATTCCGAACAAAACTATTTGAGTCATAGGATAGAAGTTTGTTGTATCCTTCAAGCCTATGACGTTTGAGTTAAAGACGTAGCAGCCAAGCCTAAAGGGAAGATATCAAAATTGTCGATTTTCGTGCCATGTTCAACGTCATCAACCTTTTCATATTTCCAGGGTCTCTAAAGATATGAATGCATATGATATATAGAGCCTTGGATTTATTTTTTATTGGGTGTCATTTTATTCTCTAAACCTTGTTTAAAATGATGTTCTATTTTTCAAAGAAAAATACAATTTTTTGAAATGTCGTTTAAACAACATTTCAATCTCGTTCGAACGAAATTTGAGTGTCGTTCGAACGAACTATCAAACGACATCTTTTTATTTTTCTCTATTTTCTCATTCGATAATCTCGTTTGAACGACTTCATTCGAATGACCTGTTCAAATGAGATCTGTGCGTTTTATCTCTGAAATGTCATTCGATAAAGTTGTTCGAACGACTTTCAAATGTCGTTCGAACGAGTTTGACAGTTTTTTCGTCAATTTTTATACAACTTCCCACTACCTTTTTAACCACCCTTTTAAATAGTGTGGGAAAGGCTTTTTTCTACAAACTTTTGAGAGCCTTTTGCTATACTTTTGAGAGAGAACTCTTTTATCCAAAAATTCCAATTTGTGTGTTTGATTTTAATAATTTAATTTCAAACAAAACACAGAGTTTACAACCATAGAGTTTTATGATCGAAGTTTCTTTATATATTATGCTTTGAGATCATTGGTTTGGCTCCGGGTAGCATTCTCTCCCCCCCAAAGAAGAAAGTTTCCTATGAAGGATTTCGTTTGTTGTTCGTGGTGTACATACGAAGGTGGACTTCATGTGTTGATGGTTGAATTTTCCCATCGATGGACTTCGAGACGAAGGTGGATTCCCGAGTTGGCGACTAGGCGGAGGTAGAGGAATGAAGAAGCAATAAGGCTTGAAAGGGATTAAGGTTGTTGAAGTAAGTCTGTATGTCGTGTCCTTGTAAAATCGTACTTAGTGGACTTGTGGTTGGGTTGGCCGAGGTTTTTCCCATTGTGGGTTTTTCTCATACATCACGATATTGTGATTTTTTTATTTTATCATGAATATATCACGTAGATGAATGCTTAGGCTTAAAAAGATAAAATTGTTTTAAATCACAACATTTGTGTAAATTGGTGCAAAGTTAATTTGGATAATTTTTTGCTTAATTTAATTCAAGTCGATAAATTTAATTTTGGAATATTCATAACTTGAATTGAATTAATTTTATTTAAGAAAAATTTAAATATTTGTTTTAATTTAATTTTAATTTGGAAGAAAATAAAATTTTGCTGTTGTTTAGAATTTGGTGTTTTGTGTGAACCATCCCCTATTAGAAATTAAAAAAATTAGTATTTTTCGGGACCTACGTTCCAACACTCGTCATCTTTGATTCGGATGGTGCCTAGAATTTTATCTATCCTCTCCTACCTAGAATCCAAATCAAATTTGACATTACTCGAGTCTTTCAACTTCTCTCCTAATTCCACAATCCTAGACTCGAGCAAAGTTCTAGACTCTTCAAACTAAAGAAGATCCTTCTTCAAATCCTCTACCAAAACACAAAGACTATCTCTCTCCCTCAACGTACTAAAGCTTCTCCTTAAGAGTCCTATCACGTACCCTAATATCTTCAATCAATTTAGCATTATCATCCCCTATGGAAAGTTCCTCCACCTTAGCTTCTAAATGAAAGTTGGCCTTTTTCTACTTTAACGACTTGGTGTACTACTCCCGAAAGCCCACTTGAAGATCACTATCTTCCTCATCTTATTCTTCATTCTCCTATCCTCACTCTCTTGGAAACCTAAATACTGTATCTCGAAATCGTTATGCATGTGATCATCTTCAACGGGAGAAAATAATTCGTTTAAGCCCACATGACTAGATATGAACGCGGTGTAGTTGAGATTAGAGAGGGAAATAACTTCCTCTTCTGACTCACTAACACTAAGTGTGGTATTGTATACCTTAGGTATCTTACCCTCCTTCCTTAGTCTAATGAGACACTCACGAGAATAATGCCCAAAGCCTTGGCATTCAAAACACTTGTTCTGGTCATCCACCTTCCTGGGACCATCCTTATTCTTCCTATCACGGTCGATAAAGTTATGAGGTTTCTTTTCTAAACTCTTATGAGATCGCTTCTCATCTCTAATATTAAGAAACTTCTTGAACTTTGTAGCAAACCTAGTTATTTCATCAGCATCAAGATCACCATCACCATCACTATCAGAATCTGGCAAGTCCCCTTTTGGGGCTTTCATGGAAATACCCTTATCTTTATTCTTTGGAGGACACATATTCATATCATAGTTTTGAACATCACCTACAAGTTCTTGGGCTCTCATAGTGTCGACACCACCTAGGGAGTCCAGTACCATGACTTTGGCATTAAATCTTTCAGGAAACGGCCTTTGCATTTTTTGCACAACCCTAGACTTGGGGATTGGCTCACCTAACATAAATGAGGAGTTGACAATATCCGACAACTTGGCATAGAACTCATAAAAAGACTCATTCTCTAACATCTTAATTATCTCAAACTTAGTCATCAGATTTGTAACTTAGAAACCTTAACAATATTTGTTCCCTCGTGTGTGGATCGTAAAATATCCAAAGCATCCTTAGGGCTCTCACAAGTTATAATGCGTCTAAACTTTTATACATTCACAGCACAAAAAATATCATTCACCCCCATGGAATTGAAATTTGTGGCATTCTTTTCCATTGTTGTCAAGGAGGCATTTGTGTGACACCCCGTTAATTAAATATCGGGTGATCAGTCATTTATTAAATTAAATCAGAATATCCAGTTGGTTCATTCTCAGAATCACTGTCAAAAAATAATTCTTTATTAACTCACCTAATAATTAATTAAGCTAGTGTAAAAAACTTTTCCATTTTTAAAATTAATTAAAACCATTCCACAATGTGGAGTAATAATAAACAACATCACATCAGAACTGAACAAGAATAATTATGACTGGAACAACTCTCTAGTTAAAATATTTCATTACCATCAAATAAAACTGATATCAAAAGTACTGACATAAATGATTACAATCTCTGAAATAGAAATGAATTATCTAGAATCCTAGGGGACATGACCTAAATGATATTAGACACTATAGATGTGTGAATCAACCGAATGGAAGCGTCTACATAAAATCTGCTTCTCCAGTAGCAACTATAACCCGTCGAGAAATCCATATTCTATGCCGGCATCCCTAATACTGGATACCTGATACAATAGAGAAAAGAATATGGAAGGAAACGGGTCAGATCCCAATTGTAAAAGATTTTTAAAATAGCATGTGCTTAACGAGCCCAATTAAGCAGGTATTATGTACATGTTAAATTCTCAGCTCTCACTTGATAATTCTCGCCTCTCATCTAGTGTGCACGCCTAACGTACCTTATCATCTTCCAAATTAAGGTTCTCAATTAGGATTCTATTCCATATCATTTCCCCATATTTCCCACATAATACGTATGATAATTCAACCTGTTCATTTCTCTTTAATATGGAATTTCACAGATTTAGGATTAAGTATTCACTTACTTATTTCAATCTGATCGTATTATCCATTTTTCATCTATAATTTCACATAGTAGATTCATCACAGAATATATATTTTAATCTACAAATTTCACATAAGAGATTACCTCATATCTACTAAATGTCACACCGTAGATAATGTCACATGTATGTATGTATGTATATATATATATATATATATATATATATATATACACAATATTGGACCCTACCAGACTCAGCCGCTATGCATACTCTGCTATCATGTCCGAGTACATCTCGCACTGTATAAGGGACTGTTGGTTCGACATCTCTCACGAACCATAAATCTCATATCACAAATATTGGAGGCGGGCATACTCCCCAACCAAATAGGTCACACACATACCTACGCTCCCATTCAACCGTTAAAACTATCATTCTCAACCGATAGCACGTGTCCAAGGTCCTATGCTCTAGGTACGAATCAAAATCCCCCCTGAAGTCACACAGGGATATGACCGTCCACAATGCGCAACCTCCACCCCGATAGCAAGCAACGTAGTTATGTTATACACATAATAAAAATAATATAGGTATTCACCCCACCTATATATAATAAATAACAATAGGGCACACGCTCAACCACTATAAATATTTCTATATGTAGTATATTTATTTCACATATCCTACGTATTTACAGATTATGACTTTACTTCTCAAATTATATTCCCGAGCTTCATTCATCACTCGAAGGGTAATCATTTATTTCTCATATAAATTCAGTAGGTAAAAGTCCACGCCCTACAAGTTCATGACATCACAACTCCCGAATTTCTATGAATTAATATTATCTTCAATTAGGTTTATTTCATGATAATCCCTAATTCAGTTTTAACCCTTTATTCCATCCCTAGGGTTAATCCTATATATGCCTAAGGTTATTCCGGTAATAATAATTCCCTTACCACTGTTACTAACCTTAAATCATCCTTTATTCGATTTAAACTTGAATTTATATATTCCTCCACCGTAACGAATTCAATTCACACTCGTTAATTTCCCCCATTCAATCCCATACAAGATAATATTATTCGGGTTTTAAGTATACCCTACTACCTTCTCTAAGTCCCAATTTGTTCAATTAATCATCACCAAATATTTCTCAAAATTGGGATTTAAATAAATAATTAAAAAAAATGAATCACATTTCTAGGGGAAGTCGATCGATTAACTGTTCCTGGTCGATCAATCGATCAGTCAGTCGATCGACATTCTTGAGTCGATCCATCGATCGACCAGATAATTGCCCAGATTCTGCCTATGTTCACCTACGGGTTTTATACTTTTTCATCATCAAAACCATTATCAATTAATCCCAAACTCCTCATAATTCACCCCACATCATATAGCAAGGTATATAAATGATCTCTAATTATCCCATAACTTAAAATCATAAGAAGTTTGCATTAAAAACATATTATTTCTTATAAATTCCAGAAATCTCATATTTTATCATTTCTCCAAGAACAACTTATAAACTCATCTTTTTCTTCACCAAATGATTCCCAATTTTGTGGATTAAAACATATATTCAAAAGGAGATTTATCCTTCATAATTATCATTTTAAGAATTCATAAAAAATCATCTTAATTCATATCACTTTTCAGAATTTTCTAAACAACCTAACATGGACAATATACATGCAAGAATTTGCAATAGTTAATCACTTGCCTTTAGATTGTAGGTCTGATCCGTTGAAAAAGAATTATAGCCTCCACCAATTTCCTTCACTCCAGGTTTGTTCTTGCACAAATTCTTCAAATCCTCCCCTTAAGCTCTTGAAATTCTTTCTCAATTCTCTTCATTTTCTCTCTAACTCTCTGTATAATTTTCTTGACCTTTGGGTTTGTGAAAGTAAATCCCTAAGCCCAACCTCTGATTTTAAAGGTGAAATACTATTTTTTGGCTTTTCACCTACCATTAGGAATGCCAAAAGTCACCTAGATAAGTCCTTACTAATCTCAAAAACTCCCAAGACCCGAACATAACCCCCGGGTACTCAATTTTGACTATTTAAACCCTTCGGGATACTTTGGCACAATCAAAAATGGTCATGCGATGACATAAAAATAATTTACTTTTTATTCCATTTAATTATAGTCCCGATATGACTCACACGCAGGTCCCAACTTAATTACCAAAATTGTCGTATTCATCACTCGTAACAATTTTATAAAAATCACTATCATGTGTAAAGTCATAATCATACATGTTACTTTTAATCACAAGGAATATTCAAAACAATTCACATATTACTTTATTCCCTAGTAAAATTTAAATTTGGATTAATTTTTAATTATCCCACAATTAATTATAATTAATCCCATTTTAAAAGTCATTAAAAATATGGGGTGTTACAATATGCTTTAAGAGCACCACCTTCAGCAGGAGGAGTCCATCCATACTCAACCAATTCCAAATGTTCGCATCTATCAATTTGAAGAAAACTCGCATCCAAGCCTTCCAATAAGGATAATTTGACCCATCAAACAATGGTGGTCGGCCAATGGAACTACCTTTTCGATTAAAATCCATTTAAACCCAAAATAAGCACGCAAAGGGATCTAACACAGTGAACTATATAACCCGCTCTGATACCAATATGAGAAAGCTAACGTGCCCCTAGAATTTGTACAGAAACAACACTATTTTTTAATTTTTCACAATTTTAATATATTTGGCCCTGAAACAAAACCAAAGTGCTGTGTGAAAAAGTTTGCCAATTTTAGTCTTAACCTAAGCATGCATCAAGGTGAGTATAAGCAAGAATAAAATAAATAGCAAACTATAACATGGCAACATACAAGGAAAACCCACAACATAAAAAACTTCGAACGGTCTAGCCATGCAATTCGACTACAATATAAGTCTATTTACAAGAACAACTTATACTTATTCACAGACTCAATGCCTTCAATACTTGATGCACTTCCTCATTCCACGTAACCAGCTTCGAGACCACTGTTGGATGCCTTCTAATAGCCACACAACGCAGGAGCATTCCCATATCTTGGTAACCCATTGATCATTCTTGTCTCATCATCAGTCCATCCCTCGCTCAACAAAAACATGGTCTCCACCACACTAAACACTCACAATATGAAGAGCAAACAAATATAGTTCAACACATAAGAGATCTCAAACAGACATATAGTTGTAGGATTCTTGCATCTCAAACTTGGGTGTAAAATTTTGGTGTAAACTAGGGTTTGGAAGGCACAAAGATAAACCTTAGAAAAACATTTTTGCAAACTATCTCTATAAAAACTAATGTCAATCTTGAGTATTTATAAAACACACAAATTTTTAGGTGGCACATTTTTTATGTAACTTGTTCTAATGAAAATATATAGTTTTTTCAAATGAGAACCTTATCTCGTTCGATCCAACAAAGCCTCATTCGAAAAAACATGCTAATCTCTTTCGAACCACCTTCGAACGATATATCTCTGATCAACAGAACTATCTCGTTTGATTTTTTTTAAATTCGTTCTAATGATATCCACATCTCGTTTGAACGAACTACGTAAACGCATTCGAACGAACTAAAACCAAAAAATATTTTTATTTAAAAAATATTTTATGAAAAAGCCTCAAACAACTTTTATAAAACAACACCCAAACGTATCCAGGGATCAAACACTAATATGCATTCATATCTTCATTGAGATCCATTGGATGATGTAGATGAAAACTCGACATGCAATCAAATGTAACTTTGATGTTGATTTAGCTTTACCGCATAGTCTTCAATCACACATAATAGGCTTGAAAGACACATAACTCAAGTTCTAACCTATGACTCAAACAAGTTTTTTCCAAACACGAAATAAATCCAATACTTACAAATTGACTCGATTCGAAAAATTTTCCTTACACCTCAGAACAAAATTAAAGAGAAATCACTATACCATCACACCAAATGTATGTACCCATACCAAGTCTACACGAGAGGATCAAACCCCATTGTCCTAACTCGGTGGACAAGTACCTCAACACGTAGGATTGGGGTAAATAGGAACTAGGTAAAGCTATTCTCAATCACCGGGGTACCAAGCACGATCAACTTTGTACCGCAAATGACCCATCAAATACCTCCTAGTAGTTTACCCATGAGCGCACACACACACACACCCCTTTATACGATTGCACATAAATCAAATAAAATAGGAAAAACCCTACTCAATTAGGTTACACATGCAGTCTTTTTTATTTCATGTTATTATTGCATTTAACATTAATCGATTATATACATTTGAACCCAAACTCCAAGAAATCATAAAATATATACATTAATCGATTAATTACGAATTAATGTTTGATTATGAACTAAAATTATATTATAATACTATCTTCACATATTTCAACATATTACTAATATTCCCACATAAATACAATTACATTCTTATACATAATAGACTTACCTTGGGATAGTTGTAGAATCAATCCCCAATTTTCCCCAATTCCCCAAGCTATAAATC
Source organism: Sambucus nigra (assembly GCA_949130495.1). Taxonomy (NCBI): domain Eukaryota; kingdom Viridiplantae; phylum Streptophyta; class Magnoliopsida; order Dipsacales; family Adoxaceae; genus Sambucus; species Sambucus nigra. Next base: position 665,168,913 of record OX422207.1, read on the forward strand.
TCCAAATTTCAAAACTAGGGTTTTCTCCTCCTCTTCCTTAGCATCTTTGGATCTCCCAATATGTTATAATTTTTTTAGGTTTTATTCATTAGGTTATTAAAAAAAGCTAACCCGACATTAGGCTTAGGCCCCAAAATAACCTTAACTCAAATGGTCTAAAACTTGGTCCAATACATATACCAATCCAATCGACTAAAATTCCATCATTATTCAAATCGGACTTTATAAATGTTTCGAGAATCAACCTAAAGTTAACATATTCTACGATTCAATTACCTTGCTAAATTAATTAATTATCCAAAATGTATAGCTTAACTTTAAATCTTGATTATTATTATTATAATAACCTACTTTGCGATCGGTGGAACCCGATGCCAAGGGAATAATCCAAATCATTTCATAGTCGCTCATAATACTAAGTCACTTAACTATTTATCTTAAAGAATTATTATGAGTTCACCAAAATCTATAGCAATAACAGTCCAATCAACACATAACTCAATTGCGTAACACAACATATGTAACATCTAAAAAGTCACATCGCAATCTACTACATGACATATCGAAAGATCGCCATCTCAAATCACAAAATGGCATACCATATGTCATATAATAACAATCAATTTAATAATTTTATAAAATCCATAAAAATATGGGTATTACAAAAAAATTATTTAGAAAAAGGTATTAGTTCATGGAAAATCATAAAACTATGAGAACAATGCCTCTATGGAATTTGGAGGGTGATGTTTTTTTATTGTAATTGCTTACAAGGTATTTAAAGTCGCCAACGATCCCAAATTAGTCTTCTATAAGGGGACAATGACATTGATGTGGAGGTGAGGAATGTTCATCTGTTTGCAAGCTCCTATTTATCCATAAGGTTATTAATTTTTATGTTTACAAAGTTTCAATAGTATATGTTCAAAAAATTTATTAACTTCACGAACTTCTAAAGAAAGTGTGTAAGTTTTGAAATTGTTCAATCCAAACATATTAAAGATCATCTTAGTGTAGCTCATTATTTGGTCATAATCTAGAACCAGTAAAATTATTTCTCCTATCGCTCTAGGTGGATCTATAACGATATTGAAAAAACTACAAATGATCCCTCCAAAGCAAAAGAAATAGGTTTCTTAATGATTAATATGATTTCTACATAATTGTCAAGGGAAGGCTTTGAAATCTCTCATTGCTACATAATAACCATTGAAATTCTCCCTCATTAGGGAAGAAAGTTAATTATCCCAAAAATCTACATTTAGAGTTACTAATATTTGGAAAATGTAGAAGAGGAAAATATCACACATGAGGATATTGAAAATGACATAGCAATATATGATCCAGGCTCTGAAAATAATGGATCCCTGTTTTACAATAGTCTTGATGAAGATGGTTGGCATGATAACAAGAATACAATGAAAGGTTGACACTATAATGTGTAGATGGTCCCCTCTAACTTTAATAATTTACTTTTGCTTTTTTATTTTTTTATTTTAGTAGTGGTCTTCATTAGTGGAGTAAATTATTGTCTAAGTGTATGATGTTTTTAAATTATTGTACTTTTGTTTTTATTTAAATTCGGAGGTTGGAGTTCGCATATTCCCATAAAAGCCTTCTTATATAGTGTGAAGGGCAACAGATTAACTAAGTATATTTAAGAAGACATTTGGTCTCATGAATAATCTTAGAGCAAACGATACTTTTGTGATCCTAAAACCCAATTGACACCCTTATGTTTTAATAATATTTTTAGTTTTATATATGAATTTTTCTTTCACGAAGCAATGCGATCTTTAAAAAGTACGTCTTTATATTATCTGCTTAAATATAGCCTCATTATCTACCCATTTCAAATAGCCATCTAGAGTTACGATATGAGGTAGAATACAAGATAAACTGTGTTGTGACTGATCTAAGGTGAGGTCAAGATTAGCTACGTCTGTAAACAAAAAGCTTGACAATGCCATGCGTGTACGCCAATTACATTCGGGTATCGGTCAATACCTTTAGATTATATTTTTATCTGCGAAGTATAGTGGACCTTTAATCACATAAAATAAAAATATAGAGCGAAAACTAGTATAGATTTCACACTTATTCCGATAATGTCATCATACGTATATTCACGATAATTTAAAGATATTTTGTTATTATTTTAAGCACAAACAATTCATTATATAATTATAAATCTAGATCACGATCTATAATTTAAATAATATAAGTTATCAATTCATGCACGCCACTAATTAGATGATGATACATTTGGCTACCTTAAGAGAGTCATAGTTACTCTCGTCGTTTACAAGCGAATAGTTGAATTTCTTCACTCGTTTAATTAATATAAGTTATATCAAAGAGGTATAGTAGAATTGGTTTCCGACCTATAACTCGTGTTTATATTGTATATTAAAAGCTCACGAGCTGAAAATATAATTTTATCAAAGGAAAAGAAAAAATTTGGAATAAAGAAAATACATAATAGACATAAATCCGAAATTTATAGAGGCAATTGGAACTCAACACACTACACCAAAACTGTCGGATTGTTATGGTCATTGACCGTGACAAGTCAAACTGTTCAAGGTCAATGACCATGAAAAGTCTGGGGGTGACAACTTCTTCATCACGGACTTCTCACAATCAATGACCGTGACAAGTTCATTAAATTGTAACGATCTTTGATTGTGAGAAGTTTTGTCGTAGTCAAAGACCATGACAAAACCAAAAAGTCACGATCTTTGATCATGACAATTCTGGGCAGAATTTAAAAAAAAACTGTTGGGCAATATGGCCACTGTCACTGCCCAACAGTATATTTGTACCTGTTATACCAAAATTTTACCTGTTCAAACAACATATATCCAAATAAAATACAAATCATATACCAAATCAAGGCATTTATAATCCATATCCAAATAAAATAGAAATGCAAATATCCATCACATCCAAACCAAATTGTACCAAAATCAAAAGAATATAAATACAATCCAATTTTCAAAATAAAAGAAGATAGAAATAATGTCAGTCTTCAGCAGGTCGGAGGAGGAAGGAAGGCCACACAACATGTGAATTGACACATCCCGTAATATGCTGAACGCCGCATTGTTCACATAACCACACAGGTGAGTTCTCTTTTCCCTCCACCACATGCGTGATGCGCACTCTTGCCTCAATGTCTTGGAGGGGACGTCCATGAAGAAGCATACCCGGGCAAAAGTTCGGATCCCTCAACCCCCTCATTATCAGCAACTCGCTATATATATTGAGTAGAAGCATGCTCGACCAATCGAATGTTGACATAGGCCGCTCGGTGGGGGTCATGATGGGAAATGGATCATCATTTGGGGTCGAGTGTGTGCGTGTCGACGATGAAGCAATGTCGTCAATGTTGACGTCCTCGTCCTCCTCCTCCTCTACCACCTTCCCCTTTCCCTTGCCCTTGCCCTTGCCTAACTGATGCTTCATGAAGGCATACATATATAGGACTATCGCCTCCAACCTTGATAGATTATCATCATGGGAGTCCACCTTATGGGCTAACCCGCTGTTACTCGTCTCCACGTCGACGATCCTGGACTTTTCCACCCGCGAGCTCACCCCCCAGTCCTCCCCTTGTGATCTATCTCAAGCACTTAGATGAGTGAGTTCGTATCCAAAGATGCTTTGTCGGCATCAGACTGCGACTCATGCACTTCCTTAAGCTTTGCCTCAAAAAATAAAAAGTACACAATTAGTCAATTAAGAAAATAAAAAAATTAAACATTTATAAACATCCTTGTACTTCCCATTTTTTGTCTGAATTGCCACATAGGCATCGAGCCTATGTGGCCTACCCCCAGGGCCACTCCCCGTCTCCTGAAATAAAATAATACAGAATTAATAAGTAACGCAAATTAATGCTAAATTATACTGACTAAAATTAAATAAAATTAAAAACTTACCCACATGTGCTCCACCTCGGCGTAAGACGTCCGTCCGGAGTAGTGTACATCCAAATTTTTCTCCCAATTGTCCCTCCCCGATTGGCGAGATGCCAATTGCCGCTTATTGGTTTCATTGTCGATAAATTTCTGGAAATAATATTGGCACCTTGGGGGGACGGTTTCATGAAGTCTCAAAATGGACTTCCTGGTCTTCCCAAAGTACCATGCCCGTAAATTCTTCTTCCACATCTTATATTGATCCCTCAATTGCTCTAACGGGGGGTCGCAGAGATATGCGGCCAGGCCAAATTGTTCCTGTCAAACAAATACAAACCATCCTTTAAGTAATTATTACAGTTATAAATATAAATATATATATATATATATATAAATATTAAATCCACAACATGTAGCACCCCCTGATATTCATCTTGAGGTCAATAGGCATGTCCCTCCAATCAATGTACCCTGGGCCTACAATTTCCTTCAACAACTCTAGTGCTCTAGCTAATAATGTCATCTTATTTTTTATGCGACCCCTAATTTGTCCCATTTTGGGAGCCTACTGTCCGAGGAGCCCTCATCGCCTCCGCTACCGCATCCTGATGAAGTCATTTTCTGCAAAAATTATTATTATTAGTTCAAAGATGTATATGAAGTTTGAATTAATGCTCAAATGCGATAATAACAATACATACCAATATCGATATAAATTTATACCAATACCAATATAAATTTATAAGAATTTCATTTTATACCAATACAAATTTATACTAATACCAATTTCAATTTACACACACACTCTCGGGCATGAACTTTGAATTAATGCTTAAATTGATGAAAATTCTAATTAACATATTCACTTGGTTATTACAAACATTAAAATGATCAAGTACAAATTAATAAATATATTAAATTGTCGTCCGATAATAATAGAGTACTATAATAATACATCCACTGGTCATTACATATAATTTGAATACTTATTACAAATCAAAAAATTGTTTCAAATTAGGGTTATCATAAAAAAATGTATTGATATTCGTGGGTGCAGGGAAGTCATCCACACTACTATTTATACGCTTTGGTGCATATAGGACGAATGACCACGGGTAGTTTTTTATATACTCCGAGTCAAACACTTGCTTGACCTTTTGAAAATAACAAACAAATGGCTCATCGCTCACTTGTTCGTTTCTCTTCAACTTGGACAAGTCAACCATGATCAAATTGGTGCCAGGATCAACTTTGCAAGTATTTTTATCCTCAACTTTTATCCAATCACAGTAAAATACAACCTCTTTGATGTTTACATAGTCCAATTCAAATTTATTTCGAATTATACCATAGTAAGTCATTTCAGCTTCAAGGAGATTTTTATCTTTCGCGCTCGCTCGAAAAAAGTAAGAGCCTTGTATGAAATGCCCGAGTTCTGTACATTTGTATTTTTCTTGTACACCCTTGCACTGAATACTTAACCGTTCAATCAATACTTTTTGTACTCTTGTGCCATGAACAAGGGTCCAGTGGCTAGATGAGAAAGCCTTGATGTTGCAGCACCCGTTTTTAAGAGCTGAGAATATAAATAAATTAATGAGGTTAGTTGTAAATATTTCTTGTAATGTGACATTTAATAGCAGTCTATATTAATTATAATTACCTTGTGTGACAACCACAGCCTAAACTCGTTGTCTGATTGTGCCATTATTTTTCATCTTTTATTGTTCTCACAGGCTTTATATTTTCTGCATAGATCGTGACGAAAGTATTAAAAAATTAATCATGTAATAATTAAAATAATTTAAACTTGCACTTTCCATTCTTCGACATCTTCATGTGTGTCAAGAAGATAATGAGCTACTTGTTCATGTTGCAAACTCGTTAATTTCACTCGTTTGCCCATCACATGACCACCCTCATCGATGAACTCATCATTGTTATCCACTCTGGTCGAGTCAGTCATATATTCTCGAGTGTAGATTGATGACTCCACGGTGATGTATTCCTATGCAATTGATCCTTCTATGTATCATGTATTCTTGACGTAATATGTGAAAACTTTCATCAATCTTTCAAACGGATACATCCACCGATATCTTATTGGTCCGCAAAGAAGTTCCTCATAGCATAGGTGTACCAACAAGTGAACACTTATGTCAAAGAAAGATGGGGCAAAGTACTTCCCCAAGACACAAACTGCTTCGTTCACCGCCGATTTTGCGACCACTATGTGATCTCCATTGACTACCTTCTCACATAAAAGTGAGAACCAAATACTAATTTGCATAATAGCCCTACGCAAATCCTTGTGCTTGGAAAAATAGTGCCTAAATAATAGAGGAACTAATTGCATGATCACATGCCAATGGGGGCTTACACTTGTGCAAATCATGAGTAGCATAATTCACAATCCTTTGCAAGTTGGATGAAAAATTAGTTGGAACTTTCAAATTATATATTGTGTCTAAAAGCACCTTCCTTTCCTCACTCATCAAAGTAAACACATAAGGGGGAATTATCGTCATTCCCCTCATCTTCTTTCAACCATAGTTGTGGCTTAAGTTTCTACAATTTAAGGTCTTTTCGTGCATTTTATCCATCCTTCGAATGACCCCCACCATGGCATGTGCCCACAATATGTTCAGCGATGTTCTTCTCTGTGTGCATCACATCGAATATATGGCGCACTGGGTTATTCTTCTAATAAGGCAAGACAAATAAAATTGACCTCCTAGACCATGCCTTTCTTGTCTCAGTTTCATTCCCAGTTGGGGTCTTCTTATGATTGACATTCTTAAATTTAGGATTCTAACCTGGCATATTAGGGTCACAATCAGAATATTTACTTTCAATTTTTGAGCCTGAAAGTATTTTCGGTCGTATCCTATGTTCAACCCCGCCCGGTAAAAAATTAGAACCTTTCTCAAATCTAAAACTATGAGATGGGGTAAAAACCTCCAATGGGTATGCTATACATTTTTTGAGCTAGCGGGGAGACGAAGTGATTCAATCTCCTCTCTACAAATAGGGCACCCCAAATAACTATGTACTACGCAACAGGATAATGTCCCATAAGCTGGAAAATCATGAATTTCCCACATCAGCATAGCTTTCAGTGTAAACTCTTCTTTTCTAAAAAAAGGAAAATGTTACACACCATCTTCCCACAAATCATTTAATTCTTCTATCAAAGGATTCAGGTAGATATCGATGTCCTCACTTGGTGCCTTTAGCCTAGGGATCCATAAAGACAGCATCAAAAATTCAGGTCTCTTACACTGTGAAGGAGGGAGGTTTAGTGGGGCTAGGATCACTGGCCATACACTCTGATTGTCACTTAGATTTTCAAATGGATTGAAACCATCTGTTGATATTGCCAAACTAATTTTATGTTGTTCTCAAGAAAAATCGGGATACTGAAAATTCATCCTCTTCCAAACTGTAGAATCAATAGGATAGCGCATGAAATTTTCTCCTACTTCTGCCCTAGCATGCTAAGCCATTGCCTCAGCTATCCATGGTATTGTGCTTTATTCTAGGCCCAGCGGGAAAATATTTCAACACGTTTTGGGTAAAATAGCATAAACAAAAGTATGAATATTTAGTTCCCATTAGTATAAACAATCACATATTAAATGCGTACACATTAGGGGTGGAAATTTTAGACACGACACGAAATTAAATCAAAATTAACACGACTTATCGTGTTCGTGTTTTTTAACACGAAGTCGTGTTCGTGTCAAAAATTAAACACGACCCAATTGACACGACATTGACCCAATTGACCCGACCCAATTGACCCGACCAATTGACACGAAATATTTCCATTTGAAATAGCCAACTCCACTTACCTTTTAATCAAAATCGTTCATTTTATGCCAAATGTCACTATCTAAACCAATACCAGAATTGAAAGAACAAAACCCTAAACTTTTTTCCCCCATTTCATTTTCTTTCTCCTGTCGTTTTCTCTCAAAGATGGAACCCTCATTTCTTCTCCATATTTTTCTACCTTACGACTTAATCTTCTTCCCTCAGCCATCTCCATCTCCATCTCCCTTCCATCATTTCCAAAACTGCTCCCCTCCACCATCTCCATATCCCTTTCAATAAAAAAAAAGGCTCTGATTGAAAGAAAAAAGGTTCTGGTTGAAAAAAAATGTCTCCGGTTGAAAAAAAAATTAGCTCCAGTTGAAAAGGCTGGAAAAAAAGTCTCCGATTGAACAAAAATTCTTCTATTTCTGTTGAACAAAAAGCTCCGGTTGCTTTATTTTTGTTGGAAAAAAAAGTCTCCAGTTGAACAGAAAGCTCCGATTGTTGTATATGAAAAAAGAGTCTTCTATTTCTTTTTTTTTTAGAATAATTACATGTATATGAAGAAATTGTTGTATATGAAAAACGTTTGTTGTGTGTGTGCATAATTCTTTTATTCCCATAATTTATTCTTATAAACTGTTGTATAAGAAAGCTCGTGTCTGTTGTGTTCTCGTGGCTATCGTGTTCCACGTGTTAAACTGGATGAAAATTTATAATTCATGTTAAGCGTGTCATGTCGTGTTTTATGCGGGTCGTGTATGTGGCACCATAAAAAAAATACAAAGTCGTGTCGTGTTCTTGGTTAATTAGGGGTGCAATCGGTACGGATTTTTATCGTACCGTTTTGGTCCAGAAAAAATGGTTTTGGTTTCATATTATGAAATACCTAAAACCGATTTTACCGAAATCGAAAATACCGTCAAAAATTTGGTTGGTTTTGGTTTTTAGATAAAAAAAACTGATTTACCGAATTTACCGTACCAAACTTTTTGTGCAGTGTCAAATTATTTTGGGTATCATACTACTTCTATTTATTTTATTTCTCATGAGTGAGTTTTTATATTCTCTTTGAATTTAAATTTATTTATTTGAGTATTTGGTTTTAAGTGTTAAAAGCAAATCAGTTAGTTTGGTCTCGTATCTATTTAAATCTATTGTTCCAAATGCTACAAATGCTAGAAATTGTAATAGCTATAAATACTAGAAATTGTAACATCTAGAAATGGGTATATCGTAATATATACCAGATTTACCGAATGCACAAAGCGATTTGAAATTCTGGTATTTACCGAGAAAAAACCGAATTGAAACCGAACTTACCGAAACAAAAAAAAAACCAAAAATACCGAAAATACTGAAAAATCGGTCGGTTTGGTTTTGGTTTTTATTTTGATGTACCGATCGGTAAATTGGTACGGTACGGTTTTACCTTATAGAATGTGATTTTGGTATTGGTAAGGGGTCATTACCGACCATACCGTACCGGTTGCACCCATATGTTTAATATTTTTTTATCATGTCGTGTCAGGTCAGGTCAAAACACGACCCAATTACGCAAATTGCTGTAATACCCCGTGATTTTAATGACTTTTAAAATGGGTTATATTTTAAATTAATGGATTAATTGGATTTTATTATAAATTAATTCATTTGGGTTTTATTCGAATTCTGGATATTAAAATGGATGATTCTGAATATTACTTAAAGATATTTAGGTAATATATGAATATGATGTCATTATTATGACGGTCTGATATAATTTCGGTAATTTGGATTTTTTAGTCAGACGCGGTATGGGACGTGTCAGGGCTAATTTATTAAATTAAAAAGGAAATTTATTTTCTATCGACCTTATAGTCATTTCGACTGCGTCGTTGCGTCCGGAAGGGTTGAAATAGTCAGAAAAGTCTATTTGGATGTTGGATTTGGGTCTCGGGTAATTTGGAAAAGAAAAGACAACCCAAAAGGGCATTTTGGTTATTTTTACAAGGGGGATGAATAGTGATTTCGGGTTTTGTCTTATTATAAGTATTTGGAGATTAGTTGAATGTGGGTTCATTCATCTATTCTACACAAAATTGAAAGGTCATCTTCTTAGAGAGAGTGAAAGGTTGCTTGGGAAGAGAAAAGCTTGCTTGGAAAGGAGGAGAACTAAAGACCAAAGGTCACCACCACCAACCACCACCGAAAGTGGCCGGAAAAAGGGAGAACCACCTATGTTATTCAACCCCAAGGGATCATATCTTCATTAAAGGCAAGTGTTTGATATTTGCAACTTAAGTTCGTATATTGTCCATGTTAGAATAATTATGAAAAGAGATGATTTTTCATGTTTGGAAGATAAAAATGGAGTAGTAATGGATTTCTGGAAGTATGAAATATATAGGAATTAAACTCATGTTGTAGGTAGTTAGTAATCCAAGAAATATTCATCAATCTGTGGAAGAAATTCTGAAAATCATTTTGTGTTCTTGAAGATAATATGTTGATAATTTTCTGGAAAAAGAGGCAAAAACGAGTGGAATGAGAAGAGTCAATTTGGAATGTTTAGATCTCCTTTTTGAGTGCATTTGGATGAGATTTAAGAAAAACTCAAAACACATACCTGAATCAATTTTTCGTGTAGAATCCAAATCTTAAGTCGGATTGATGATTCGAATAATTTTTATTTAAAATATGAGAATTCATGATGTTGTTTCTTTTTAATGTTGGTTCTTATCCCAAAACTTTTGTGGATCTTTGGTGATTATTAATTGGATATTATGGGACTTAGAAAATATCAGTAGACCCTTGATAAGATTTGAATTAATTTAATTGGGATTTAAATTGATTAGAATGATGATAATTAAATTAAAGAAATTTCGGTTGCTAGATTCATTTGTTAGATTATAATTGGTTTGCTTGAGGATTAAGGATAGGTCCAGTAGTGGTGATTGAATGTAACACCTGGGTAGCCTTAGGATTACAATATGAACATCAAGGACTGAGTTTAAGCTCATTATTGATTGTGCAAGGACTAAGTGTAATACGAGCGCTTAGCAGTATGACTCCTGGATAGAGATGGGAGTTTAGAACACATTTGGTTGAAAGAGGGTATGAGGTTATCCCAATCACGTATTTAAAGTTGACGGACCTCCTCGATCGACAAAGTTAAGTAGTAGTGTATTTGAGGGGTTCCTTGTTTGGATTTCGCTTTGCGAGACGCTCCGCGCATGAACCTTAACGACGTCGGGAGTGGAGAGATGTTATAGGATGCGAGGATAATTAAATTATGAAATAAAGATATGATATTTTAATACGTGGAATTTAAAAGAGATATAATGCTACGTATGGGAATTATCTTAGGGTAGTGATATTACCTTATTGATATTATATTATAGGTATGATAATGCCTATTTGATTGATTGATGATTTATGTGTATGACATACCTAGCTTACTTGCTATCGGTGGGAGGTTTGAGCGTGAGGGCAGTCATATCCTGATGAATCCATGGGATCTTTGATTTGTCGCTCGAGAACATAGGTCTATGAAAGACTTATCGGGGAGTTGATAAGTCCGCTGACTGTGGGTACGTAGGTATGTGCGGGACCCATGGATACGAGAACTATGTTCGCCTACAATGTTTGTGTTGTTGTTTATGGTTCGAGGAATCCTTACCGAACCTTTTGTCCACTATTCGGCGACCAGCGATGATGGGACATGATAGCAGAGTAATGCATTGCACCGCAGCTGTGACTCGGGGTGCCGTATTATATATGAATATATATATATATATGATGGATTAAATGAATGAATGAATGAATGGATATTTATTATGGTTAAATCTATCTACGGTGATAATTGTAGATAACGGTGAATAAAGAAAGATAATTGAATTAAGTTAATGAATGTTTATTGAAAAACTTAATTCATATTAATTGAGAAATGATTCATGTTAATGAGAAACGATGAGAAATGTAAATGAACAATAATGTGACGTATGGTATGGGACATACGGGGATTATGATATTGGGATGGAATTATAATATGGATACTAGAAAAGAGGAACCATTAACTAGGAGGTTAATAGGAAACATTAAGTGTGCACTCTAGTTGAGAGGTGAGAATGGCAAGTGAGATTTGGGTCTAACATGTACATAATAAAAGATTTATTGCACTTGTTAAATACTTGCTGTTTTAAAAATCATTTTCACAATCGGGCTCTGACCCGTTTCCTTGCATATTTTCTTTTCTATTGTATCTTCTATATCAGGTGTCCAGCAACAAGGACGCCAACCTTAGCGGATTATGACAGGCTATGGATTTATGGAGTTTTGCTTAGACGCCTATCATCATTTGATTCACAGTATTCTCTTAGTAGGGCATGTCACCCAAAGGATTCAGTTATCTTCTTCTATCGGGATCAAATACTATGGTATTCGTGTCATTTTAATACATTTGATATTGTTGGGATTACTGTAATGGATTAATATTATGTGGGAATGTTTATTCCAAATGCTTTTAAATTCTTTTATGTTATCTATTTGGTTATCAGTGTTGTAGAATAAAATGTGTTGTGTTATTCTTAAACTAGAAATGAATTTTGTTGAATTAAAATTTGGAAAGTTTTTAACAATAGCTTAATTGGGTATTAGGTGAGTTGTAAATGTTTTTCGACAGTGATGCTAAGAATGAGCCAACTGTATATTCTGTTTTAATTTGGTATGGGGCTGGCTACCCGGTATTTAATTAGGCGGGGTGTTACAGGTGGTATCAGAGCATCAAGTTCTAGTGTCCTTTAGAGTCTGTACGGCTTACTGTGTTTTCAGCTTTGCGTTTTTTGATGTAGAGACCTATGTTTAGGATTGTTGATTTCCTTGGTGGGATTTCGTTCTCCTTCTATAACGCAGATATTAGTGAATATTATTTGCGTTCGAACGGGTTCGTACGAGAAGTATGGCAGATGAGGGCCATTGGACGGATAGCGGAGATCGTACTTAGGAGGTTATGAAGTATGTTCGAGTATGATGACCGTAGTCGAGGTCACCCCTATTATGGAAAAATTGAGGAGAGTCATTAGTAGAAGTTCTTGAAATGCGAGAATTATGTGTGATACCTAACGAAGGCAATATATTCAAAGGCTTGGGCATATAGTGGAGTGTGATGAACTAGAACTGAAAATTTGGGGGTAAAATTTTTCTTGACTCATTGGAGAAAAGTTATAATTGTGGGATTCAACAACCACCACCCACGAATGAGGGTATGTTTTCTATCTAAGGAATTATGAGGCGTATATTGATTTTTATAGCGATTAATATTGTGTGGGCAAAAAGGATTGCTAAACTTAGCCTATAGCACTGTTATTTACATAGACTCACCAAGGGGTGTGGGACACCTATGTTTTACATGTTATCACGTGGGTTTGATTTTTATCATGGGATTACTTCCTTTGGGCATGTCCGAGCATGATGTGACTATCGGCATGCATTGACTTGTGGTATATGAGAGCGTATGTACTACTATTAGCCAGCATCTTGTCTTCTAGAGAAGAGTAGATGAGTAGACTCTATTTGAAATCAATAAAACCTAAAAAAAAAATTTGTTTAAATTGATAAACTTGATATTTTTTTTTCGATAAACCAAATTTTTATACACTATTGAATAAGGACCTTAGGAGTTTCGATGACCGACTACTTTAGGAAGTAGTGTATTGGGGTGGTTCCTTGTTTGGATTTCCTTGCGAGACACCCCACGCATGAAACTAATAACCGTTGGGAGTCGAAATAAGTTAGGTCCTTAGTATATGAGTTTGTAACCTTTGCGACAAATATTATAATGAAAGTGGTACGATAGGGTGTATGGGCGCCCTGGATGGTTGAATGGTAGTAGTTTTCATAATTGTGAAAGAGTGAGTAGTTGTGACTTCAGGATGTATTTACTTGATGATTGAGGATTATTTTTCTGAACTTGGTTACGTGAATGGTATAAGGAAGATTGGCTAAAGTTTAAATTCGATTCAGTTGAAACTATATGGTGAGGCTTGGCGTATAACATCGATAGGGATTTTCGTTAATGTACTGTATGGGCGGTACGTTTTAGGTTTCTTGCGATGTGAGATGTATACTCGGAGTTGACCTTACCGGTATGATTTATATTCCTGAATTTCGGGACGAAATTCTATTATAAGGGGGGAAGTATGTAATACCCCGTGATTTTAATGACTTTTAAAATGGGTTATATTTTAAATTAATGGATTAATTGGATTTTATTATAAATTAATTCATTTGGGTTTTATCCGAATTGTGGATATTAAAATGGATGATTCTGAATATTACTTAAAGATATTTAGGTAATATATGAATATGATGTCATTATTATGACGGTGTGATATAATTTCGGTAATTTGAATTTTTTAGTCAGACGCAGTATGGGACGTGTCGGGACTAATTTATTAAATTAAAAAGAAAATTTATTTTCTATCGACCTTATAGTCATTTCGACTGCGTCGTTGCGTCCAGAAGGGTTGAAATAGTCAGAAAAGTCTATTTGGATGTTGGATTTGGGTCTCGGGTAATTTGAAAATGAAAAGACAACCCAAAAGGGCATTTTGGTTATTTTTACAAGGGGGATGAATAGTGATTTCGGGTTTTGTCTTATTATAAGTATTTGGAGATTAGTTGAATGTGGGTTCATTCATCTATTCTACACAAAATTGAAAGGTCATCTTCTTAGAGAGAGTGAAAGGTTTCTTGGGAAGAGAAAAGCTTGCTTGGAAAGGAGGAGAACTAAAGACCAAAGGTCACCACCACCAACCACCACCGAAAGTGGCCGAAAAAAGGGAGAACCACCTATGTTATTCAACCCCAAAGGATCAGATCTTCATTAAAGGCAAGTGTTTGATATTTACAACTTAAGTTCGTATATTGTCCATGTTAGAATAATTATGAAAAGAGATGATTTTTCATGTTTGGACGATAAAAAAGGAGTAGTAATGGATTTCTAGAAGTATGAAATATATAGGAATTAAACTCATGTTGTAGGTAGTTAGTAATCCAAGAAATATTCATCAATCTGTGGAAGAAATTCTGAAAATCATTTTGTGTTCTTGAAGATAATATGTTGATAATTTTCTGGAAAAAGAGGCAAAAACGAGTGGAATGAGAAGAGCCAATTTGGAATGTTTAGATCTCCTTTTTGAGTGCATTTGGATGAGATTTAAGAAAAACTCAAAACACATACCTGACTCAATTTTTCGTGTAGAATCCAAATCTGAAGTCGGATTGATGATTCGAATAATTTTTGGATCTGATTTTTCTGAGTATTTAAAATATGACAATTCATGATGTTGTTTCTTTTTAATGTTGGTTCTTATCCCAAAACTTTTGTGGATCTTTGGTTATTATTAATTGGATATTATGGGACTTAGAAAATATCAGTAGACCCTTGATAAGATTTGAATTAATTTGATTGGGATTTAAATTGATTAGAATGATGATAATTAAATTTAAAAAAATTCGGTTGCTAGATTCATTTGTTGGATTATAATTGGTTTGCTTGAGGATTAAGGATAGGTCCAGTGGTGGTGATTGAATGTAACACCTAGGTAGCCTTAGGATTACAATATGAACATCAAGGACTGAGTTTAAGCTCATTATTGATTGTGCAAGGACTAAGTGTAATACGAGCGCTTAGCAGTATGACTCCTGGATAGAGATGGGAGTTTAGAACACATTTGGTTGAAAGAGGGTATGAGGTTATCCCAATCACGTATTTAAATTTGACGGGCCTCCTCGATCGACAAAGTTAAGTAGTAGTGTATTGTAGGGGTTCCTTGTTTGGATTTCGCTTTGCGAGACGCTCCGCGCATGAACCTTAACGACGTCGGGAGTGTAGAGATTTTATAGGATGCGAGGATAATTAAATTATGAAGTAAATATATGATATTTTAATACGTGGAATTTAAAAGAGATATAATGCTACGTATGGGAATTATCTTAGGGTAGTGATATTACCTTATTGATATTATATTATAGGTATGATAATGCCTATTTGATTGATTGATTGATGATTTATGTGTGTGACATACCTAGCTTACTTGCTATCGGTGGGAGGTTTGAGCGTGAGGGCAGTCATATCCTGATGAATCCATGGGATCTTTGATTTGTCGCTCGAGAACATAGGTCTATGAAAGACTTATCGGGGAGTTGATAAGTCCGCTGACTGTGGGTACGTAGGTATGTGCGTGATCCATGAATATGAGAACTATGTTCACCTCCAATGTTTGTGTTGTTGTTTATGGTTCGAGGAATCCTTACCGAACCTTTTGTCCACTATTCGGCGACCAGCGATGATGGGACATGATAGCAGAGTAATGCATTGCACCGCAGCTGTGACTCGGGGTGCCGTATTATATATATATATATATATATATATATATATATATATATATATATATAATGGATTAAATGAATGAATGGATATTTATTATGGTTAAATCTATCTACGGTGATAATTGTAGATAACGGTGAATAAAGAAAGATAATTGAATTAAGTTAATGAATGTTTATTGAAAAACTTGATTCATATTAATTGAGAAATGATTCATGTTAATGAGAAACGATGAGAAATGTAAATGAACAATAATGTGACGTATGGTATGGGACATACGGGGATTATGATATTGGGATGGAATTATAATATGGAGACTAGAAAAGAGGAACCATTAACTAGGAGGTTAATAGAAAACGTTAAGCGTGCACTCTAGTTGAGAGGTGAGAATGGCAAGTGAGATTTGGGTCTAACATGTACATAATAAAAGATTTATTGCACTTGTTAAATACTTGTTGTTTTAAAAATCATTTTCACAATCGGGCTCTGACCCGTTTCCTTGCATATTTTCTTTTCTATTGTATCTTCTATATCAGGTGTCCAGCAACAGGGACGCCAACCTTAGCGGATCATGACAGGCTATGGATTTATGGAGTTTTGCTTAGACGCCTATCATCATTTGATTCACAGTATTCTCTTAGTAGGGCATGTCGCCCAAAGGATTCAGTTATCTTCTTCTATCGGGGTCAAATACTATGGTATTCGTGTCATTTTAATACATTTGATATTGTTGGGATTCATGTAATGGATTAATATTATTTGGGAATGTTTATTCCAATTGCATTCAAATTATTTTGTGTTATCTAATTGGTTATCAGTGTTGTAGAATAAAATGTGTTGTGTTATTTTTAAACTGGAAATGGATTTTGTTAAATTAAAATTTGAAAAGTTTTTAACACCAGCTTAATTGAGTATTGGGTGAGTTGTAAATATTTTCGAAAGTGATGCTAAGAATGAGCCAACTGTATATTCTGTTTTAATTTGGTATGGGACTGGCCACCCGGTATTTAATTAGGCGGGGTGTTACAATTGCCACCCCTAATACGCATAACAACTAGAACGTTAGGTTCGATGGGTAAATTTATTCGTGCATTCAAATTCAAATTCAAATTCAAATTCAAATTCAAATTCAAATTCAAATTCAATTTTAATTTGAAATTGAAATTAAAATTCAATTTATAATATTACTTCCTATTTCCTCCATCTCCTCTAAAGGGTGAGTGGTCATATCCCATTAAAGATCGTATATTTCTGTAATATACTTAACAGCTCGTGCACATTGTTCCAATTTGAGAAAAATTCAGCAGCATATCCCCATAGTTCTCCAAGTACACAACATAGATTCGCAAGTGTGGGTGTTATTTCAATTTATCAATTGAAATAACACTTAACATCGCATCATCTAGTATATACCCAGAGAACATTAAAATATGACCTGCAGAACTTCGCCCCAAAGTAACAAGTTTAAGCCATGAAGAATATTATTATACAGAAACTATGTAGTTCCAAATTTTTCAAACGGGACAATTCAAAAGATCTCATTACGAGGGAAATTACTCTCGAACGGGTCTAAAGGCGATTGAATGTGTACGCATAAGAACTAGAAGGCTAGTATCTATGCTCACTATAAGTAATTTAAAGTATGTTTCATTTAATTATGTCTTATCACAAATGGAGAGATTTCATTTTAATTGTGTAATTTAAAGTATGTTACATTTAATTTAAAGTACGCATAAGAACTAAAACTTATATCTAAACCACGAATTATTGTTATGAATTTGGGAGATATATGATTAAACCATATAATTGTGCATAATTCATAATGAATATTTATTACTCTAATGCATGAATTCTAATCATA
This sequence comes from Sambucus nigra, assembly GCA_949130495.1. Classification (NCBI taxonomy): domain Eukaryota; kingdom Viridiplantae; phylum Streptophyta; class Magnoliopsida; order Dipsacales; family Adoxaceae; genus Sambucus; species Sambucus nigra. The sequence goes on from OX422207.1 coordinate 665,186,884, forward strand.
AAGAATGTCGGTATGAGACTCAAGCAAGAAAAATAATGTCGGTACATGAATCGAGCCGTAGGTTAGCTAAACTAGGCCCATGTCAATGTTTGACAAAAAAATTAGATACCATTAAATTTAGTTTTGATTTTAATTGTCTCAAATATATACAGTCAACAAAAGAATAATTAATTCATTATAGAGACGTTCATATAAGGACTTCTCAGCGTGGAAATTCTGCGTGTGTGCCCTCCCCCCCCCCCCCCCCCCCCCACACACACACACACACCAGCACACACAAACGTACACGCGCACACACTTCCCCCCCCCCCCCCCCCCACCCCTGCACACACACAAACACACAAATAAGGGTTCTACACACACATATACACATACGTACACACACATATACACACACATAATGGAAAGAGAAATGGAGAGAAAAACGTACCTTAGAGAGAGAGAGAGAAAGCAGCCGCCCGAGAGAGGGGGAAAAAAGGAGGGAACTGGAAACGGTGGCAAAAAAAAATGGGGCAGGATTTTTTACTGACAAAGTTGTCACGGACCTGTCAATGTCTTTGACCGTGACAACTTTCTAAAGT